>JAPUBX010002926.1:0-19811 GCA_028672205.1 Proteocephalus fallax
TCACCGTAGCCCAATTCCACCGGGCAGGAGTCGACGTCGGGTTTTAAATTCGATCGAATGCCAAGCAGGACGAGAGGCAAATTGTCTGCCTAATGTTCTCGGTCATTTTGAGCTATGACGGAGGACTTCCGTGTTCGATGGAGGCGCTCAAACATCCCATTGGCCGCGGGATGGTAAAACGTAGTGCGGATTCTAGTATACGCCCAGACCAGATCTATTTTAGAGGATTTCTTCTTTCCATGTAGGAACGAGACACAGTCGTGAATGTGCGGCAGAGGATATCGGTCACGGCTCGATAGTCGCCACAATTACGCAAATCCCAAGGTCTGGTCTAATTAACCACGTGAAGCGGGGATGACCACTTGCTGTCGTCTTGCTTGCTTGCCTCAAGTCGCCTAACTTGACCAACGGCAGCGTGGGTGGGAGGGTTTCCAAGGAGGCTCTGTCGACCAGGAGGAGCTTTGGTAAGAAAAGGTGCCGAATGATAAATTCGCTGACGTCTTGGTTCACCGATAAGGCTTCCAGGCGTTGTAGCCGTTGCGAGAGTATCTCGTCACCCAATTCCTCTTCATTAAAGAGGACATTGTAAATCTGCGTCCTTGTAATTGCAGACTGCCGAATGAGCGATGTTTGTAGCATCGTTTACGGGTTTTCTGCCGGTGGTGACACGATAATGTTACGTAACCGGACAACCAGATCTTCCGTCCGTGACGCAACGACGTGATGAAATTTCGTTTTCTTCGGCTACAATTCCTTTGACCGTAAATTGAGATTCTACAACCGAAAGCCTTGCCTCTGTGGGGCTCTTCCACGGAGGTGGAATTTTAATAGAGACGGCATATACGTCAGGAGATGACTCAGTAGGGGCGCTCACCAAAGATTCCAGGTTCGGATCCTGGCATGCTCGCCTTTTTTGTGGTTCGGTGCCGACGATTCTTAAAACAACTAAGATTTTTTTTGACATACGGGGCTTAAGAAGATTACGAATAAGAACGCCAACCAAAGTATAATCAAGATTGTTCTCTAAATTTTATAATACAAAGGCACAACGTTAAGTGGGCGATCATACGTTCAAGGGCGGAAATCGGTTCGTGGGTGTTAAAACAAAAGGGGGCGTTTAAGGTTACTTCAAGCATTGAACAGTATTGCCTACGCATTCGTCTATGAGATTTACATTTAGTTATGCTTTATAAGAGGGGGTGGGAGAAGTCATCTAATATTCGAGCAGCGATGAGTGTAAAACTATTGAAATGGCGTTGAATGGTTGTCGCTTGAATGGAGAGCGAAGGTGGGCAAATAGAAAACAAGATTATATTTAAACGCCTAGAGAGAGTTAAAAATGCAAAACATTTGAGGCTAGAAAAAACTCGAAGAAAACTCCCCAATTTCAATGCCGAAGTGTTAGTAAAACTGCGTGACCACTACTCTCCTATTTCGTGATAAATTCCTTTTCCAAAATATTTCCATGTTCACAACCAGGAGGCTCTTTACCAGATATGTGTTGTCTGTTCGGGCTCAACAACGTTGCCGGTCAATCTGCTTCGGAAAAACCATGCCAATTCTTGGTGCTTCACAAGTCGAAGTACAAATCAAAGGTCGTTTTGTGCGTATTAAAACAATGAAGTTAGAAAAAACAATTGAAAGTTTTATTGATAGATTGGTCGATTTTAGGACATTCAAGCATTAATACCAACGACTGCACCAACCACGTTGTCGTCATATTCACCTTCCACTAACTGACTTCACTGGGCATGAGTCGGTTTGATAGGCATGCTTTATTTAACACACTGTTAAAGATTAAAACGATTTCTAGTTCAGATCGTATGGCCTTATGGGAGGTCGCCGTTTGGGAGTCGATGGCATTCTTCTCGGTAAAATGCGTCCAATGTTTCGGCCAAGACGACCGAGTCCGTATTTGCGGTTTAAGAAAGCCATAGGCGACAGAGAATCTTCGGGGTAAAATGCGCCGAATGTTTCTGCCAAGACGCCCGAGTCCTCGTCTGATGCGTCGGAAGAATCCAGCTGGTCGCAAAACGCCGTCCACATCGAGGGCTGCATCGGGATCGACCATCATCGATCCAATTCCGCCAACATCCTTTGGTTGTAAATCCTCTTCAGTAATCGACCTGAGTACAGTTGTGTAGATTGAAACACACGCAAGCATTTAGTTCGGAGTTAAACTGGGCGTTGTAGCGCAGTCAAATTTCGAAGTGATTACTGAGGCACCTTTGAAATCCGATGATGGTGATGAATTTGGTTAAAATAATATAAATTGTGCGAAAGTCAGACAGTTCCATAAAACGGTTATGTAGGTCCCTAGTTGATTGAGTGTATTTTAATTCAATTAACATTAAGTTGAATCGACCACGTATCATTATTCGGAAATGTTTAGTCCAAAAAACGTTACTTTAAGGACACTTTCGATAATAATTAGCTCATCTGTTGCCTAGATCAAGCCAGCGGACGCTGTGAGCTTCGCCTGTAAAAGATTCTAAAAATACAAGTTGGAACTGTCTGTTCCTTCAAAAACCGACACTCTTCCTAGTCTCCTAGCGGCCAAAGTTAACATCGAGCTGTCTTGAAACGTTTACATCTCAACCATCAATGGAATACGCATAAGCTCACCCGTTCGGCTACGAACGTCTGCAACCAATACGGTGCCCAATGGAGTGATCCTACTTTACTCCCGATTCCCTAGAACGATGGTCGTGGAGTGGTCCATTACATATTGGCGAAGCAGCTTATGAAGACCATGTTTCAGTTTGCGTTAAACCTGTTATTACCTATTAACATTCAGAAGGCAAAGGGAATCGCCGAATCGCAACTGCCGTTTGCTTTTGCAGTAATTGAACTTTACATCCGTGGAAGTAATTTCGATCGACACTAAGTACATATTTGCAGGTAGATGATGGTGGTTGTATGCGTTGAGTCGACATCAACGCCAAATGTTCTACCACATTTTAATGAAGGGCCTTTTAAAGGCAATCTCCTTTTGTCGAGTTTAAATTTGCAATTCAATTAAAACACCTATTTTGAAATAAGCATCATTGATATATTGTCTAGGCTTTACAATTTACGATTGATACATAATAATATGTCTCCCACCCCCAGAAATGACACACAGACAACGTACTAGTCAATTAATTACGAATTAAATTCTAAGTAAAGGATAATTTCACAACTTTCTGAAGCAATTTGGTCGTCACGATAGCCCGATTAAACGTCTATGGACTATTTTTGGTCGGATCATCTCAAAGATACACTTTATGCAACTAAGCAACCAACAATTGAAACTTTTGTTTCGAAATCGGCGATGTAGAGGCCCAATTATACCGAAATTATCTCGAACATTTCACAGAAAGATTCGACATGGGTTAGCGTGCACGCAGGCTATATGTCATTTATCATTCATAAATTGTAGACCATCTTCTATATGTATCAATAAATTGATGATTGTTTAGAATTGGAAGTTGGAAAAGAAACTGGAACTTCAAAGAGTCTGCCATATCAAATTGTAAACGCCCAGATGCACGCCGTCCCAATATTTCTGCCCCGCATGAACAGCAAAGCGCATTCATTGATCAGATGAGGCTGATTAGTATTGGATAAATATTTAAAATGTACAAATGTTTCTAGTTCCAGCGTCGCGGCTGCGGACCTTGATTAACACAAAAGGGTATGCAAATTCGTCGGGGTAAAATGCGCCGAATGTTTCTGCCCGGACGACGGAGTCCCCGTCTGATGCGTCGGAAGAATCCAGCTGGTCGCAGAACGCCGTCCATATCGAGGGTTGAATTTTTTTTAGGTTGCATGGATTGTCCCCAGGTAGGGAGGAAGCTTGAATTATCCACGCCATTTTACGCTTTTCAGACTAATTTGACTGTTAAACGTCGGTGTCTAATGACTCTGAGGCGAATGGGGAGGAATTTCTAACCAAGTCAACGAATCTAACGCATCCCCGAAAGTACATTTTTCAGTATGTTAATGCAATTCTCCGTTTTGCCGCAAATCATGAAAATCGCTCCATCCACAATGCATAGTTAAGCATGCCAAAGTAGCTACTGCATTCAAATCATGAGACATTTAGTCGTCAAGTTGTTATGCAACTGCTTATCAAGGCCGTGTTTGGCATCGACACAATCCACTTAAAACGAAAAATAACGAGTGAATGCATTTCGACCAATAATTCGCCAGATATTATTTTTTTCCTTTTCATTCACCGAATAGACCGCAAAAGCGATGAAAACAGCGGATGTATTTAGAGGGATATGTTTGCCCGATGGTTTGGGGGATGTATGGGAACAATTTTACGAAGGGTGCACAAGCCTAGCCTCCGGTATGCAAAGATTTCTATTCAACACGCCGGTTTGCAGGTTTTTTTCAATCAGTTGACGTCTTGGTTTTTAGGTACGGGAAGGTGGAATAGCAGCCACAAAGGCTCTCCCTACTCGCAGACGTACACGACTGTCGTAATGGGAGAATGACCCATCGAAGAAAGCCAGCTTTCTATGGGGACGCTACGTCTCACAAAACGCGGAGCATTCACTCCAACAATGGTCGCGCTGTACACGAAATCAACGCATTCCAACACAGATAGCATTTGGCTTCATAAATCAAAGGCTGGCACACCAGTTAGCAGTTACGAGTACCTTGCCCGGAACGGTTTTACATTTCGCGACTACCCGCCGCAAACAGAAATCTGCATTTAATGGACCAACAATGCACTGACCCATCTTCGATGCCATCAAACCTGTTATCGTCTCACAAGCCACCCAAACGGAGCTAGAAAATGCAAGACGCTTACAAACTCACCGACGCAACGTTCCAGTTATCTGCGAAATTCACGAGACACCTCATTGTAACGCTCTTCCACACTCTCCTGTGCGCCTCACGGAACCATCAATAATGTAACGCCTTCGGGCATCTTGATTCCGGAAAAAAACGGATTCTCACAAAAACCCTTCTGTTAAAGGACGCCGACAGTGATAGTTGTGATTGTTGAACATTATCATACAAACACCACCCAAACTGAAAAATAGCCATGAACCCACCCACCCCGCCCCCTCGAACCTTCTCACGTGCTCTTGCAAACAAATGGCCTCGACTAGTTTATTCGTGGGTGTTGTAGGTTTGGACAGCCATCCTACAGATAATGAAGCTGGTCATCGCGACTCTGCTACCGCAGTTGCTGCTTCGGTGTTACACGCAGAAGAGGGCGTTCTTAACTATTATCGCCAATCCCGAGGCATCATTCCAACACTAAATGGAGTGCTTCTGTTGACGCTGCTTTCTCATGCTGGAGGCAGCTGAATACAATTCCCGTATACCAAACGCAACTATCAGACAGTTTGGCGCTGGAATTATTCTCCATGCCTTATAGTCCGCTATTTTTTTCAACGAATTCGCAGTCCAAGGGGGACTACGTTTATGAAAATAATGTTGTCATATCGCGGAAGGCAGTAAGTTGAAGGAGAAGTTCAAGATAAATAACTTGACTGCTTAATTACTAAGGTTTCAGGTTCACGAAATGTGGCCGTTGTCCGTATTTTAAATGAGACGTTTTATGTGCCACTAGTTTCCTAAAATGTGGACGTGTTTCTGCTGTAGTAAATTTCAGACGAAATCGTTTCGGCCCGCACAGGTGTGAAGACTAAAAATAGAACCATCGTCTGCAATCTTGATGCTTATTAAGATTGGCCGCGGAAACGGCCATCGAAATACGTCAATTTAAAAAGTCTTCATTATACGGTTTCATCAGTCGCAGAGAGCAAATTGACGTAAAAGTGATGTTATATGCTTGTTGTCTTGATAAAGGAAGCTGGAAGAGGTATTGAAGTCATTCTTGGCATAACAGTACTGCTCGAAATGTTATCTTTCTTGACCGAGTCTTAAGCTGCGCGTAAATCGATGAAACCACGCCTTAAAGCTATTTTAATTTCAGCTGGAGTGCTACTTTTGACGCTTCTTTATCATGCCGGAAGATGAACCGGCTTCGAGTATGTCGGCGGTCAGGTCAGATATGATTGGTTCAATTCTGGTTCACGAGTGCACACCTAATCCAGACCTCAGAATCCAGCCAAATTTAATACGCCGGATTTAGTTGAATTTATTGTCGAAATACCAGTCTCCTGGTTGTAAGGATGGCTCCTATGAATTGTACGAATGGCGCATTTGTGTTGCGTCAAAGCTGGAAGTATTTTCCATGCCATATACTCCGCATTGAGTTTGCAGTCAAAAATGAGACTACCTTTATGAAAATAACTTTGACACATCCAGGTAGGCAATAAGATTAGGGAGGGGTTCAAGAGAACTATCTTCGTCTATTTCCGAGTCTTCCATTGTATTTATAAATTGTTCTGTGGCCAATTGAGCCAAGGAAACGATGGCCATGTTGGGCCTAATCAGAGCACGTTGACCTGACGCATAACGAAAATCTGGTTCAGAATCGGGGTTAAGACATTAATTTAACGTCATCGATTTAAGTAACATCTCTTTTTGGGAAATGTTCCCAATATTTAATTGTACCAAAACACGTAAAACGAAAATTGAATGTTGTATTTATAAATGGGTCCAGTTTGGGAACTTCAAGAAATAATACCAACGACTGCACCAACCACGGTTTCGTCCTATTCACCGTCGACTATCTGACTTCACGGCGCATGAATTGGTTTTATAGGCATGCTTTATTTAACACACTTTAAAAGATTAAAACCAGTTCTAGTTCAGATCGTATGGCCTTATGAGAGGTCGCCGTTTGGGAGTCGATGGCATTCTTCTCGGTAAAATGCGTTCAATTTTTCTGCCCAGACGACGGAGTCCTCGTCTGATGCGTCGGAAGAATCCAGCTTGTCGCAGAACGCAGTCCACATCGACGGTTGCATCGGGATTGCCCATCATCGATCCAAAACCATCGGCATCATCATCTGGTTGCAAAACCTCCTCGGTAATTGTTTCCTCATGAAGTGTGACGGCGTTGCAACCAATTGACGCGAACCCAAACAGCAGCACCAGCAGCAGCAGTGGAATAATACGAGGCGCGATTGTCGGCTTCATGGTTTGGAGGATGGGTCTCCAAATCAACTGCGCCGCATATATACTGAGAGTGGTCATTTGTTTGTAATCATCACCCACGAAAAGGTCTTTGGACGTATAACCGTGGGCGGTGTTTATATGAGGGTGAAAATACAGCAAGTAGGACGCCAAATTTGCTGAATTTAAACGCCACAAACGGATCGCCTAGACGTACTGTGGAGTTGCGGTTTTGTTTGGGCGTTGTGGTGATTCTGCGTTTCTCGAAGATGGAAAGCTGTAATTGACATCCCCGGCCGAAATATTTGACCTTGACCCGCACGGTTGTGGCTAATAAAGACGAAATAATTTGGCGCCAAGTGTGTATTGTTACACGACTTCAAGTTGGTTGCTGGTTTTCTTAAAAGTATTGAACGGTATTGCCTACACATTGGTCGACGAGATTTACATTTTAAGAAATGCGGGCGGCGTATTCGCCCAACTTGACCAACGGCAGCGTGGGTCCGAGGGTTGCCAGGGTGACTCTGACGACCGGGAGGAGCTTTTGGGTGAACAGGTGCCGAATTTTAAATTCCCTAACGCCTTGGTTCACCGATAAGGCTTCCAAGCGTTGTAGCAGTTGACAGGGTCTCTCATCAACCAACCTGGCGCCGCATGCATTTCGGAACAAGCGTGCGAAGGGACGCTTTTGTGTTGTCGCAGAGCAGAGAACGCTGGGACCGCGGGAGAGTTAGGTTTATAAGGGCGGTGTCGCTGGGTCCAATTCGAATGCTTTTGTGTTGCGGATTGTCGAACCCGACGCTTTGTGCTGGGCTCCGTTTGGTTTTCAGCAACTGCTGTTACCTTTGCGTCCAGTGGTCGAACCCCCAGATAATTTACCAAATCACCCACGAAATTTACTATGTTTCGGCCACAATGGCATTTCTCTGGGATCACTACGAGCCCGTGTTATCCAGGCGCCGAAGGACCACTTCCAAATGTTGCAGGTGCTATTCTTCGTCGTTGCTGGCTTTTAGAATGTCGTCGATATAAGCACAACAGAAGTCGAAACCGCGATGAATTGAGTCGATGAAGCGTTAGGAGGTTTGCGGCAGCCGTGAAGTACAAAGTGATTGTCCTAAAGAGTAGTGATGTCCGTCGATAAAACGTCTTAGCGGATGGAGGGGCACTTCAATCCAAGGACAATTAAATTTTAAATCCTCGAAGTCAGCTTATCCTATTGTAGAATATTGTAAGACTGATAACAACAAAACCTGAAATGCCCCTTCACCCAATTTTCAAAATTTTTGTTAAAGATTAGTTTTGCTGTCCTGTAGCAATTTAATTTCGATACCTATATGCTATTGTGGAGCTTGACGCTTGGGTGTGCATCCGAAACGAAGAATAACCCGATGAACGCGCAAATGAAAGGCCAGACGGACCTGAGGAGGAGGAGATTCCCACCAGGGTCCAACAGCCAGCAAGACTCTTCCTACTCCATCTCCCAAACGTACACGACTGTCTAAAGGGGAGAATGACCCATCGAAGAAAGCAGGGTTTCGATGTGGACTTTTTATGAAGGCAGCTCATCATCACCCAGGTAAAAGCTTCGAATGACCTTTTAAGGTGTACATAGCCCACAAGTATTGTTGTACAACCCTGAAAAAATACAGCTGTTCCGCCAATAAAGGGTAATCAATGCTTAATTACTACTCAATGCATTTTATTTCTTGACGGCGGGTCTTCTGTACAGAAATACATGTCCCTTGGGACTTGGGCACCGGCCTCGTAGTCTAAACGAGTCTTCGAGAAAAGGATAAATCTTTGCATTTTATTGATAACTGCAATGATCACCCTTGTTCCGCAGTTCATTTGAACAACATAAGCAGAATCCCTGTTGGGTTCCTCCACGTTTTTCTAGGGACGGTGTGATTTATTTGTTTAAAAACAGATTTTCTTTATTCTATGAGTAGAACAATATTTTTGCAAAGTCGCTGGAAACAGAACCGGACATCAGTCTGCTCCGACTTTGTCTCCTATCGCCATTCTTAGACGGTTTCGATCGGCGGAATTGACAAAGCCCGTGAATCCTCTGGGAGGCGATGGCTGCTCCAAGGACGTCAACAGTCTACGTTTGAGGGCCAAATCGGCTCTATTTATATCGATTTAATTTAAGAGAGGACCCAGACAATATTGCACGCGCCTTACCAATATTAGTCAAACTATGGTTGTGCCCGTTAAATGTCCGTACACCAATCGATATAAGACCTTCACGGTTCAAAGAAACTCACAACGAGGTTAAAGTTGAGGATGGGAGAAGTACTTTGCAAGATGTTGTTTGCTTGGCGGAAAAAACGCGAGTCTTTCAATTCAACGACATCGTCTACAACAACCGCATCAATCGCGTCTCAATCGATGACAACGTTTGATTTATACCTCAGATGTCACACATTTTTAATCTTTTCTTGTTTTCTCTCATGCGCTACATGAAATAGCTGTTCGCAAATATAAAATATTGACTCCGAAACGTCTAAGGCGTGATTGATAAGGGAGCACGCGGTGACTATAAGACCACCAAAATTCTCGAAGCAAATATTTTTTTAAAAATAATATACACGAGTCAAAAATACAGGTCCTAGTTCCGTATTTGCGGGTTAAGAAAGCCGAAGGCGACAGAGAATCTTCGGGGTAAAATGCGCCGAATGTTTCTGCCCAGACGCCCGAGTCCTCGTCTGATGCGTCGTAAGAATCCAGCTGGTCGCAGAACGCCGTCCACATCGAGGGTTGCATCGGGATTGCCCATCATCGACCCAACACCGCCAACATCCTCTGGTTGCAAAACCTCTTCTGTAATCGACTTCTCGCAGAGTGTAATCGCGTCGCAACGAGCAGATTCGAGCTCAAGAAGCAGCACCATCTGCAGCAGGATAAGACAAGTTCCGATTATCAGTTTCATGGTTAGCAGGATGGCAGTATAAACCACCTGCACCCACTTATATACTGCGTAGGGTCTTTCGTTAATAATTAATTGTTAGAGGGTTCGCGTTTGTTTTGTCAGTATCAGAGTGAGAACGACCTTGCCAAATGATGATTAAGAACTCTAAACGGTCTTTTTACGATCTTTGTGGCTATTGGAGAAGCGTAAATGACCTTGAGTAAAGGTCACCAAATTTTTCCGCGCGGAGGATTACCGTGCATGAAGCAGAATACCGCAGAAATCCTTGCTCCAGGCTTTCTTTTTGATCGTTATTCGGAATTGGATATTGGTGATAAAAATAGTTCTCATAGATTTCTCACTGGAACCGAACTTATCAGACTTAAGTTAATCCATGTTTGATATGCCAGTGGTTTTGTTGTGTTTTGTTTTTTTTGAAGAAATGCAACGCCTGGTTCACCAAATGGAAACCAAGCTACGCGCTGAATTTCAAGGCCGTAACCGCCCCAGTTCAAATTCCCGAAATTGGTCACCTTTTCAGAGAAGTAATCGCCCTCCTCTAATAGATGCAGACGACGGTTTCTGTTGGTATCCCACTAACTTCGGGCCTAACGCACTACACTGTCATTCTCCGTGCCGGCGCTTGGGAAACGCCGTCGCCAGAGAGTAATAGCGGCCGACACATCTAGCGCTCCCTCGACAAGCTGCGTGCTCTTCACCCAGCAATGATCTTTGTTTCATGCTGGATTATGGCGCTAAAGTCACCGCTATATCCTTTTTTTAACTCTGACCGTCAGAACTCATTCCCAACGCATTTATAGTGGCGGATATTCCGTCAACAATAATCGGTGCTGATTTTCTCCACGTATTTAATTTATATCCCGATATCCGAGGATGATGCCTGGTAGACGCCGGCACGAATAAACGTGTTACTTGTAGCACCTTTTGCCCAATACTGTCTCACTTCAAGCATTTAACAGACAAACCGATGTGCCCCTATCGCTCCCTCCTTTAACGATACCCCGATTTGGTAAAAACACCAAAGCAAGACGCTCCCGTTAAACACGATGTCGAAAATTTCATACGCACCCGAGGCCCCCCACAATCTTGCCGTTACCGCAGACTAGCCCCCGAGAGAAGACGATTCGCCGAAAAGGAATTCGATAAAATGTTGGCTCTAGGAATTATAAGACCGTCCTCCAGCAGCCGGTCTTCTCCTCTACACATGGTCGCGAAAGAGACTCAAGGGCATTGGAGGCCCTGTGGTGATTTCCGGGACTTAAACACAGTAACTGAACACGACAATTCCCCATTGCGTTGCCTCCCTTCACGGAAAAACTATTTTTTTCAACCGTCGACCTCACGCGCGCCCATCACCAAATTCCCGTCGCAGCAGAAGACATTCCCAAAACGGCCATCAATACACCGTTTGGGTTTTTTAAGTTCTTTCGAATGCCTTTTGGTATGCGGAACGCCGCACAGACTTTCCAGCGTTTCCTCGATTCCATTTTTCGCGGGCTAGATTATGTATTCGTATATGTCGACGATATCTTGATCGCCAGTACGACACAGGAGGAACACCTAACACACGTAGAAGAGGTTTTTCGGCGTCTTAATCATAACGGCCTAGTAATCAGCGAGTGCAAATGTTGTTTCGGCTCGTCATCGGTTCAGTACCTCGGACACCTGATTTCTTCCAAAGGATGTTTACGCCTGCCCGAATAGGTGAAGGCCGTATAAAGTTTCCCAGTTCCCAAGACTCGCCGCCAGCTGCGTCGGTTTCTGGGAATGATTAATTTTTACCGCCGTTTCATACCCAATTGTGCCTCCATCTCTTTGCCCTTACATGCATTGACCCGTGGAGCCAACGGACCATTAAACCTGACAGATGATCAACTGTCAGCCGTAGGTATTTTGAAACAGAAGCTTGCAAAATGTGCCTTCCTTTTTCATCCAAACGCTAACGCTCGCTTATCGCTTATGGTGGAAGCGTCGACCGTAGCTGCGGGTGCCGTTTTACATCAAGAGGTCTGGGATAACCAATAACTTTTGGGCTTTTTCTGGGAAGCTTTCTCGGTGACGGAGAGACGCTATAGTACTTTCGGAGGCCAATTATTAGCGGTCTACTCAGCCATATTATCTTTAACGTATCACAATCAATAGTTTGACCACAACGCCTCATATCGAGGCTTTAGCACAAGCACAACAGGAGGGACGAGTTGGTACTCATAATCGCCCATCCAGTTATAAAGTTTTCCCGTTTCCAAACCAAGCGATCACGATTATATGCGACACCTCGAAGACACATTCAGACCTGTTGTTCCTCCATCTTTTCGACGTATTGTCTTTGATGATATCCACTCCCTCGCTCACCCTGGTCCAAGGGCATCAGTAAAATTGATTGCTGGTCGCTTCACATGGCAAGGTCTCTCAAAGGACGTGAGAAAATGGGCCAAAGCATGCATCGCATGTCAATGCTCCAAGGTGATCCGTCATAGCAAGGCTCCAGTTTTTTCGTTGGACTTACAGGATGCTCGCTTCAGCCACGTACACCTAGATCTTGTAGGACCCTTACCCGACTCAAAGGGGTGCCGTTTCTCTGTTGACGTGCGCAGACCGTTTCACAAGATGGCCATTAGCGGTACCAATACCGGACGCTACTTCCGAGACCGTAATCAACGCGTTCCTAAACAATTGGGTTGCAGGGTTTTTGGAGCTGGGATTGGTTGTCTGAGATTACGCACGACAGCTTACCATCCAGCCACTAATGCCATGGTCGAGAAGTTTCACCGGCAGCGTAAAGCAGCCCTCAAAGCTAGAGATGACAAAAAAGATTGGGTGGACAATCTTGCAATGAACCTTCTAAGCATCCGATCGACGATCGAACTTGACCTGCGAAGTAGCCCAGCCGAACTGGTATTTGGGACAACGTTAAGATTACCTGGAGAGTTTTTCGCCGTCGATTCCCCCGCCAATGAGCACGCCGTTAGCGATTTCCTGACGCGCATAAGACTTTTCGCCAGATATCTGCGCCAAATCGCTCCACGACAACCTACACAGTGACCCGCTGGCGACCACCTTTTTTGACCCAACATGTAAACGAAACTCGGACAATCCTTTTCCACATCACCAACCCAAGTATAACCCACTTGTATTTCTCCAAACCACCCCCACGCGCATCCCCATTCCTTCGACAACTCGTTCGGGACGCCGAGTACATTTCCCAACCCACCTTACCACGTATATCTGTTAAGCCATTCCGTCGGTTCACGACTACATTTCTAAGGAGGGTGTTTTGTAGTGTAATGATTAATTAACATTTGTTTAAAACGATTAATTGACCCACTTCCCGATTCGAACCTACGAAGTTGTCGTTTTGATTTCTTATATCCGGTGGGCCCGTTTGGATAAGAACATATCTATTATCAACCCTTCAAGCCTTTGCTTGTGCTCCAGTTATGCTGGTAAGTTGTATATTCTCCCCTAAACAAAAAAATATTTACCGACAAACGTTCTTATCCGAAATTAGTATTATTAATATGTTTAATGATAATTTTAAAAAAACTTAAATCACCGACTGTGTCGAATTATCATTTATTTGTTTGAGTATTACAAAAAAACGTTACAGATCTCACACTGTCCAGCAGTTACGCGAGCATTGTCATCACTTGGGAACCAAAGATAAACGGTCATATGTATATTTATCAAATAATCGTCTCCGCTGTTCCACTTCGTCAAAGCATATTTTTTTCAAATCCACAACGCCTTACAAAAATCAAATTGTTAATACCGTCAACGTATTTAAACGTTACCGTTATACGCCTAGACACCCAAAATGTGGTGCGTAGGTCCTTTACTTGTTTAGCAGCTATTTGTTTGGTGTTCGCTCCTATGAATCCTAGCTCAGTAGTCTATTGTGTATCATAACTCGAATAACTCTAGAATAATGTAGTTTCATCGCCTATAGTTTATAAAAATTGGCTTATATTTTCATGGTTATATCTAAATAACAAAGCACATACTAAATTTAGTATCAAATTTATTGAATGAAAACAAATTTGTCCTTTCGAACCGAACACGAGTTACTTAAAAAAAGAAATACCGAGTTTCACCAAACCTTTATTATATACAACCTCTAATAAACACACACAGCGGATGTGGGATTGCGATTTGAAGTCTGTTCTGGGATGCTGAGGTTAAGGTGGAATATGCTAATATCAGTTCCACCTGACAACGTAAAAAACATCTTCTTCGTCGTTACTTTCCGCTTGCAAAGAGGTTTAAACCGTTGATGTTATATTGGTCAATGGTTTCATTGATGGTCGAATTATAATTGAGGACTACCGACCATTGGAGCATATCACATCCGTCCGGATTCATTTGGTATGTTTTTAAAAATAAACGGAAAAGAAACCTTCACGGTTAAGCAATTTTGTTTCTTAATTGTTCAATGCACACCGTTTATCGATTCGATACCGGTTCAGAGGAAGGCTTGCCTACGCTTCCGATTTTGACGAAATCCTTTCAATTGGAAAAACGTATAGGTGGGATAAGGTTTTTATATTTGAGAGAATTCGCACCTGCATCAATTTTGATATATGACGACGTACATGGTACTGATATTACATAGGCAACAATCCTGCTGTTTCAGTATAGCAATCATTGTTCTGATTTAGATAACTGCTTTTGGTTTCAGAATGTCTGGTTGACATATTCACCACAACCACAATAACCTCCATCAATTTAGAATGGTATCCTTGCATTTCATTGCGTAAAGTGATAATCAGTGATAACATAAAAAATACTGATTTGCGTTTTGTGGAAATCGCAAAATCTGGATTTAAAATGGTCACCGGCATACAACCGGACACATATTTTAAAGTTACACTGATTGGACAGAGAGTAGACAACGGCAGACTGAACAATACGTTTGAATATAAAAAGCAAGTGCGAACGAAATCATAAGGTGTGTTTCTTTATAAGTCACACTGTTTTTTAATAATTTAATATTATTGTGATGCGGACTCTATGTTGAACATTGTTTCCCAATTTCCGAGGCAGTTCAATTCAACTTTGTAAGCCCTTATCATGGAATCTACGTGAGCTGGAATCTACAAACGAATATGTTCAAAGAAGACGTAAATTATCTGAACGTATTTTTTTTATCGTAGCGCGACATTACATATCACGTATCTACTGCACGCCACTTATATCGAGCCACGCAGTCCTCGAAAAATTGCAAGTCAACAGCACCTACACAGTGGAGATCTTCTACGGACTATCCATTAATGTCCAATACTTGGAACTACTTCCCATACACGGGATGTTCAGTATTCGTACAATTAAGTAAAATCTATTTTTAAATTTGTAAATGGGAAAATAATAAACACGAAATTACGTAGTTGTCTTTTTATTACAACCTGGTGTTGTCTATGGGCGTATAATCGCCTGATTGCCCGCGTATTCAAAACCCTGTGTGCTTATGGCATATTGACCGGCATATATGCCTCTAAATGTTTTTTTCCTTATTTAGAAGAGGCGTCTAAAATAAAAATAACAACAACTTTTGTTTCAATAACCATTCAATGGAATCCAGACGCATTCATTGAGAAATGGACAATCTTCGCTGATACAGACAAAATGGCGTATAGAAAAGGACGGAGAACTATAATTCCATCATTGCGAGACTGTTCGAACAAAATCGTTCGGTATGCAACTTATGAATTTCGATGCTTCAATGAGAGACGAAGTAAAAATGTTTAAATGCAAATGTGATATATGATTGTTTTGTTCAAAATATAAACGCTATAATATGTGACCAAAAGACTTTTTTCCCCCTGATTTTTTTGCAGATACCTCGCGTGGAAGTCTTTAACTGCAGCCAACCCGTAATTTGGAGAGCGTCGAATTTAACTGGCATTCTACCCTTGATGTTCCAAGGGAAGATGTATGATTTCACTATATTCTACTCGGCGCCATTGGAAAAATGGTTCGCTGTAGTTAAAGACCTCCAATCGAATAAGACTTACAATGTGGATGTTAGATTGGGGCCTGAACTGTATTCGAACGACGCGCTATGGCAAAAACTGCGCCTTCATTCTTAATACATTCTCAGCAACAATACAGATGGTAATTATATAAACAATTATTTAACGCAATAATTGACCAGCGTATATTAAGGTTATATATGCGCATTGGTATAATTATAAAAAAAAATGGTTCAGTTGATTCAAGATTTATCGGCCTAAATTATCGCATCATTTTTTGTTTCAATTCGATTGCAGAAGCAGAGGCGTACATTTCAGCAATTGCTAGTTTTACATCAATCACTATTAACTGGCCTCACGGGCTTCTTTTCTGGCATGCTGCTTTTCCATATTGAAGACGGTATTTCTAAACGCCGTATACCGACATTTCACAGCGAGGGTGTCGTAACCGTCTACTGTTTACCACCCGATACGATGTTCAACGTTACTATACGAGGTAAACGTGTCCTTGAGGAAGATGAAACCATGAACGGTTATTATTTTCGAATGTGGAGGACGCAAAAAAATGGTAAATAGTATTGCGTTTTTAAATTTAAGCAGCGAGTTGCTCACCAACAAGATGATTTTAACTAATTTTGGTTTTCAGATATAGACAACCCGGGTCTTTGGGCATATATATATATATATATATTTTGCTGGATTCCGCCCGCCAATATTCCCTTCAACGACATTGATTGTTTAAGGATAATTTTTTTAGGTCGTGTTGAAGTATAGAGCCCGTTTTTACACAAGGCTACTAACGGTGGGTCAAATGCAGTTTGGACAACTAGAGCCCGGCGAGATGTACAAGTTTGAAATACGCGTTGGTCCCGATTTGTATAACAAGGAAGATCGTTGTTCAACACTTACACCGTATGCCGCTAGCGTCTTCATAAATACGCAGAAGGTATCCTAACCTTGCATTACTTTAGAATAATATCCACCTTACATTATACGTTAATCTGTATTTACCCTTGATTGTGTTTGACTGGAAAACCGTTCGTTTTTCCCTTGTTTATTGTTTTTTTTATAATAAAGACCGACCCCAGTCTCTCGACATTTGGTGTCTTTGAAGAATGAAGAAAAACATTTGGCGGAACTTTCTTTATCACAAGTTGTGAATACACATTAAAATAATCCTTAAAATTAGGCATTGTTTTTCTAGCATGTATGATCCTGCTGGGAAATTCTACAACACAAGTCCCCCCATCGATCACATAATTCTTGTCTGTGAGACTTCACTTTTGTACCGTCGAAGGTCCGAGATACGTAAGTACGAGATAATATTATGGTGCCTCGCCCCGAAGTTCAAATAAAACAATCGTGTGAATACACGTTTTTTTATACAAAACAGTTGCTAGAAATTACAATTAAATAAGAAACAGAATACTTAATGCAGTGTCATTCTGCGAGCTATAGGCGGTTCTCCTAGTTAATCACAGCCCTATTTTGTTTTTACTTTTGAAACCGTCTGAAAGCGCCTTGCTAGAGAGGTTCGAGGAAGTTTTACGTGACATATCGCTGCTGCGAGAGAAAGTAGTCAAGAAAATTTATCACAGTAATGTGGCCTTAATGCAATAAGCGTTGCGAATTTGGCGTAAGGATTTTGGTGATCGTTAATTGCATTAAAAACGGGAAAGTAAACAACGGAATTTTTCGTATTTGAGCATCGGCGCCCTGTGTTACCAATAAAAGCGAACCTACAGTATATATTGATTGATGTCAACAGATCAACGTGAAGGTCATTTGTGCCTCTGCTGCAGACCGCATTAATAGTGTGGCGCCCCGGTGTTTTACCAGGACATCGCGCGGGATATGAAGGACACACAATGTCAGCTGCGCGCCAATAGGACGCCATCTCGTGTCAACCACAAATAGACGGTGTGGCCGTTTTCGATGAGCCTTTTAAAACCTTTATAACGGTTTGCCTCATTATATCCATTCCTTTCATTTCAATGCGTCTCCTCATTATGGCTGCCTGGGATGCGTATCCATGTTCTATGATTGCCGTTACAAAACACCCAGCGAAGGTCTAATATTTCTTAGGTCAGAATCCCACAATTGAAACAGCGTCACAATAGAAACGGTGTATAAATTTGAAAATCGAAGCATTTAGCGTGAAAGATGTCAAATTCAATTCGGAGAGCCACGCAAAATGAAGCATGGATGTTTTGGTAATCAGGAAATCGCTCATATTTAAAGGTTCGGTTTAGATTGTTGCCTTGTATAAATTGCGGCCTTGTGTGGTTTCTGCATTTCTGTAGTGACCTTAAATTGTGTGTTTATTTATTCAAGACGCATGACATCTATTGGACTGGCACCCCATTGGCCAACTCACACCACGCCGCATTCTTTGACCTTAACGTGGATCGATTAAGACAACATCGACGACATTTGGCTGGCCCCCACTTTTGACCACGCCATGCCCCACGTGTATCCAGACAGTACTCGCCTGCAGCGGGCGCTAAGCATCGCGCCTTGTCGGCGTTTTCGGCCCAGATCGGGCCCTAACTATTGTTTGAATCATAAACAATATTATTCATTCCCGACCTTCGTCTTTGACTATCGTGCCATTCTGATTTTTGGGCAACGAATTCTTCGAATTACCATATTTCTTCCGCATTTCAATAAATATTAAGAGGTAAAATAACCATGGACCCCGAAGAACATGTCTTGTGGGCTCTGTATTCCCAGAAATATTGTTTGTTATGCAAACATTGTCTTTATTCTTCATCTTAATTGCTGTTCATTCTTTATTTGTCCCTATTTTCGTTTCACCCACACATATGAAGCTCGATAGTATTCATATATATATCAATCAAACATTTATTTTTATGCTAACTATTCGGTGGTTGTGAATTTGGCAAGAACGATTAGTATTTCTGTTATTAAAAACCGTTTTTTTATCGAAACAATTGACGATGGTGCCCGCGAAAGGATTTACTGCAAGAGAGAGAGGGATTATATGCGTGGCAGAGGATCGGATAGTAGCGGGGTCGTTATGGTACGGTCGTGGGGAATGAACAGGGCTATAGGGCGTCGGCTCTTCTTCCAGAGCAGGGTTAATCGGCGAATCTTCTTTGTTCAGCATCGTGGTTCGACGCTCTGCCTGAATCTTTGCGACAGCTATCGTCAGCTCGCGGATTCGCACCGCAAATGACTTCTGTCCGTCTTATTTCGTATTGTCGCGCGAAGAAGAACCCGGTCGACGTTCTCGTAGATACGGCCATTTCTAGCTTCACCATGTTTCCTCTATATAATGAAATAAACGGAGTAGCAAAGCTCACAATAGCGTGATAGACGACCCCAAAAGTCCGCGTTTCAACATGGTTCTATTAAAACAAAACTATTAATCGAGACAAGAACTACAAAGGCTATTGGAATTTATGTTCAAGCTTACTAAAAACGTTAGTTATAATTAAATACATTCTACACCACTTCCTCCTCAGACAAGACCCCCCTCCTCTCCTTCGCCGATCAATCTTCTCCGGAGCATTCGTCGTAAAGGGTATCCTCATCTCCCAAGGCTTCAACCTAGACGTTCGCTGGTCCTGTAGTGGAAAGCATGGATTATATGTATACACAAAATAAAATTTTCTATTTTATTGCCGAATTATTTATGGTAACGGTATTATTATCAACGTATGGCACCCCACCTGCCCTCTAAACTTAACCCCGCTTCCCTCGATTTTGTCCCATCCCCCTAAGGGCGACCTGAGATGCGCCAGTCGTCGGGGGCCGGGACTTGTACCCGGATCTTCCACATGGTTGGCGGAGCTACTTGCGACTTCGGGTCTGTCGAATGCTACCTTAACCATACCAATTTAATAACCCTAGGATCT
>JAPUBX010002927.1:0-15952 GCA_028672205.1 Proteocephalus fallax
GTGACAGAGCATACCCATCAGAACCCGCATAGTGGTACATGAAGGCGAGGAGGTCGGCAGCCCTGCCGGAGCCATCGCAGATGACCACGGGGACCGGATTGCGGCCGGTAAGGAGTTCAAAGACGGTGCGGAACGTCTGGTGGCCCCCTTCGATGAGGACACCCACAACGGGAACCCGCGACTTCTGGTCACCTAGTGGAAGATGGGGAGATAACATTAAGCGACAGTCAAGCTAAGAGCGATGTCACCTAGCGTGTTTAACTAATTGAGTACAACGTTTTTCAGCTGCTGTACCATACTAGCCCAAGGTTGCCAAACGTCGTCACGAACGGTCGAAGATACCAGGAGATTGGGAGGTCTGAATCACCGGTGTATCTGCGACGAAGCTTTCAAGTGGACTGGAGTAAATAACTCTCAAATGACCAAATAAAGTGTCCACATCTTGACAACGTCCAACGCCGTCGGCTGGAGTGATTTGGACACGTTTTACGTCGGAGCTTTTAGACTGGAGTGGCAGAATGGGTAGGTAGCTGTAACCGAAACGGAAGCCCCATTTTCGCCAGCCTGGTCAGCTGCAATGTGGGACATAAACTAAGCCGCTTCGTCCTCTAGCAAGCAAACAGTCGACAAATCCAGACAGGCCCCACCAACGATGCTCTCAGAGAAAATATTACACAAACCTCTACTCATACAAGGCCGCTGGGAGCATGTGCCAATGTGTAGGGAATTTCAGGTCAATTTATTTATTATTGTGGAGACAATGCATGAGGTTACTGTAGAAAACCGCTCTCTTCAAACAACTCGATCTCTCAGTGGAACATGACGTTCTGGTGACATGGACGTTTGAAGCACATATTCCCTGGTCTCAAGAACCCCCCAGACAAATACCTAGACGTCGAAGGCCAATGGGCTGTTGAGCAAGATACTGTTCCAGGCGACGTCGCAGACATATTTCGCCGGTGGAGAATTTTCCCGAGGTCCCGTTGTCTGCGAGGAGGAAGTAGTTGTGGTAGGGGTTCAGGGCCGTCTCCTGACGACCAACCAGGGTGCCCTGGGCGTGGTATTGACAGGTGTGCTAGGGAGGGAGGGAGGGAGTGGGGCCAAAATGAGGTCTACTGATAGGAGAGATGAGTAGTGCGGAATCTTTTTGAATTATTTATATTTGTTTCCCTTAATTTTCACCACTTTATTCCCATTCGTTGTTTAATTGAGGCGCCTCCCTCTATACTACCGACCCCTCCAGTAACACTCGACTGCATTACATTTTAATCATCGTTAATTGTACTAGCCGAATTGATTGATTGAGGTGTACACACCTGTCATTGACATCGACTCAAAAGCCCTAGACGGTTGTGATTGATTGAAAAACAGATTGTCATCGACAAATGGAATAGACGTTTTAACACTCAGACAAGATCCGAAGAACTATCTGCTCAAATTTATTATTTGCTGCAGGGATTTACATCCTCGTTCCCGGGTTCGACTCCCAGATCAGGCCTCCTCGTGTGGCACCGTGGACGCCACTGCGAGTAAACATATTCCCGAGAAACGTCATAGCAAACACCCAATGAAGCGTGTTTATCCTCCAGTAGGAGATGGACGCGAAAATGTGGATTTTTTGATATTGCATGGGGCAATTCGTGCCATCCTGCGGTTCCAAATCGCCGAAGATATCAGAAAGGCGCAAGTGGTGTTCGATCACTGGTGTCTGCGACGAACCTCAATAACGCAGTCGTGTGACACGCTCTCCAACGACTAAATAAGACGTGGTTGCAGAGCGCCGTCTGGGTCGGTGGTCTGTCGGATGTTGAGCGACGCAGGAACCACAACTAAACCCCGTCTGGTTGGCGTCGATATCAGTCGATTCGAACATGGAAAATCCTCTACGCCACTAACAGAGCTGACCCACAATTCAGCCTTGTGGGTGGGTGGTTGGTTGCTGGCGCAATCACTCGCGCAGCTAATCTCCGAGCGTCGTGATTGTTTGACGTTGACGATCGCAGTTAAGGTTGGCAATAGCTGTGGTGGGGGGGGGGGGTTCGTTAACTACATTGTATTGGTTGTGGTGACAAATCCCAGGAGGCTGCCCCTTGGTGACTGAAGTGCAACCCTGACAATAGAGTACCTGGCCAGGCAAGAGATGCGCTAAAACTCATTACACTGGGCAATAAAGTGGCCATGGGTGGAAACCCTTTCCAAATTAAGTGCATTTGCAAATTAGAAGAGGATAAATAACTCGATGGAGAGGATGGGGGGGCTTGATAACATCAAAATAATTGCCAATGATTAGCAAATGGTAGCATGGTCGCATATGCAGGAAAAAATCAACGATTTGCGAGAACTCTACCCCTCTATCAAATAAATTCGGAAACACAAAAAATAAAGAATGTTTCGTAATAATTCGGACGCCAATCCTTCGAGATCGTTCTTTAAACTAGCAGTATGCGTGGACTAGACCGCATCAGCTTAGTGACGCTGCAATGCGGTGAACATGATCACAAATAGTCCCAGTGGCATCAGAGGGTTGTGAGACAATCAATAGAAGGTTTAACCTGACGAAATAAATGATTGCTGTCGTTGTTCAATATCGGCTATGGTGCCCTCGTTCCCATTGGCGGAGCGCTAGATCGAATCAGATACCTTTAGTTAAGGTATTCTCTCATCCTGATTGGCCCGATTTTAACTGCGTCTGGTTTCATTGTGGTCACGTAATGGCATCTCCTGCTGGGGGATTAGCGGCATTTGTAAATGACATTTCGATGGCGATTCTTGGAAACATTGTACAGGTGGCGGGGTCTCTTGTGTTGCCCCTCAAAAGGGAGCTGGTTATGATACACCCAGCAGCCCCCAAGTCGCTATGACCGAAATGGTAAAAAGTGGTACCTACGTCGACTCCGATGAGCATTTCTCGCTGTTGCACGACGCCCCAGGGGGCGATGCCCAACGCGACGATCTTCGATCCACGAACATGCACATCGTCGCCAAGCGCCTCGCCCACGTGTCGCGTCACTCCTATTGGACGAAAGGGAAGAAGAAAAACAAACTGGTAGGCCGCGATTTCAGACAACCACCACTCCTCTTCCACAGTCCCCCTCCGGGTCTCGTTGCGCATCCATCCATCCAACCAACCAACCAACCAACCAATCAACCAACCAACCAACCAACCAACCATCCACCCATCCATCCATCCATCCATCCATCCATCCATCCATCCATCCATCCATCCATCCATCCATCCATCCATCCATCCATCCATCCATCCACCCATCCACCCACCCACCCATCCATCCATCCATCCATCCATCTATCCATGCCGGTTTGTTGTTTATGAAGCGCCAAGAATAATAATAATTGGAAGCGCATAATTACTGTCATAAGGACGAACACTTTCAGCATAATTTCAGAGTAATAAATTGAACACTGCTCTATAAGAAGACTAAAAATCGGACAAACAAAGAATGACCGAATTGTAGCGTTATGCCGCCGATCTTGAGGGTGTTAAGCGGCATTGTCTTAGGTTCGGTCGCTTGAAAACGGTCGTGTTATAATCCGGAATTTAATAACCAACCGTCCTATTGGCCACAGGACAGGGTATGGCACACACCAGAAATGGCACGCATAATTTAAAAATAAACACGCGGGGTCGTGGAGTTTTAATGGTGTGCAAAAAAACAGCCGACGGACTAATTTGAGTTGCTGCACCAATAATAAAACCAATAAAAAAAACCTCGCCTCTACTGAAAGTAGGAATAATAGGAATATAATCATTGGAAAAAACTCTTGGAACAAACGAGGGTTTGGCCTCTGTAATAATCAAATCCAATCATCGCACTGAAACGAAGGGATGTGATACCGATAATGTCCTATCAACACACGGGTCTTATCAACCGTTGTAAGCACTTCCAATATCGCATTGGATGTAGAAACCAATCGAGACAGGCTTGAAACGAAAACAAAACAACTCTGTCGCAATGGTATGTACCCACAGGGTGTTTGCAAAGACGCTCCCAGGCAAAATAAAGCCACTGTCTAATAATTAACAGCCATCCGAAAAGATTTGAGACTTGAAGCCTGCCTCGTATGCATTCTTGCGAGTTCAAGAACGAGCTCGATTTAATCCGAACAATGGACTAAAAAGCTACATTGTTTCATCTCAAACCCTTCATGGCACCGTAAACCTCCGACAACCGAAATAGGGGCTGTTTTTGCTCAGTATTTGAAGGCATGAAGTTCGTGAAAGCGGGGAAAATACATAAACTGGTTCAAGACGTGGGGACAAAAATAAGCGGAAATAGCGGTGCATCTTCTACCGACTTTCCAAATGCAGCCGATCTGGTGTAAATTAAAAGGTTGCATTTGTCCGAGTTATTTACATTGAGATATCGGGATGGGAGAGGTCCTCTAATGTACGAGAAGGAACAACCAGTGAACTAAAAAGCCACATCGTTTCACCGTAACCCCTTTGCTAATGAAAGCTTCGCGGTGCCAAAAACAACTGATCAGCGTCACAGAAGGTGCCTCTTGCACTGTTTTGGTGACATTAAACACGTGAAAATCCATAAATTAGACGCGAGATTCAAGGCCTGGGAAAGGGTGACGCATTTTCCTTGAAGATCGTGAGATGTGAATGACGAAATGCCACGCGTAGAGTGGTCAGGAAAAGTGCTAAATTAAAGTCGGCAGAGGTTACCTTGGAGCCAACAAATAAAGTACCCATTTTTCTTGTTATAACAAGGGTTGTGCCCTCTTTTTTGTCCTGATTTCCAGAAACACAATAGAGCAACTATTTTTTGCAAAAGATTTTTAAGTACATTCTTTCAGAGATTAGTCAATAATCCATATTCAAGCAACTCCCACGATTGGGGTTTTCTCATTAATTAACCGCAAAATGTCAGTCATTTCCGTCCAATTACTTATCTTGTTGGCGAACAGATATTTCGGAGTAAAGCGCGTTGGCTTTCTTGAGCAGAGGAGCAGATCTACTCCAGAATACTTTGGCAGTTCTGTTACACCAATCAGATCTCTACTGTCGCATTGCAGGACGCCCCAGACGATGACCCCAACCGCGCTCACTCACTCGATCTTCCTGCCACTACCCTTCACTCACTACCCGTTACTACACTTAATTCCCTCCCACCCTCGCTCCATCCGCCCACACAATCCTTCACTCCCGCACTACCTCTTTCTGACCGTCTACCCTTCCCTCGATCTTCCCGCCTCTACCCTTCACTCCCTACCCCTACCACTCTCTCTCTCACTCAACCGTTCCATATCCTTCACTCCCGCACTACCTCTTTCTTACCGCCTACCCTTCACTCGATCTTCCCGCCTCTACCCTTCACTCCCTACCCCTACCACTCTCTCTCACTCAACCGTTCCATATCCTTCACTCCCGCACTACCTCTTTCTTACCGCCTACCCTTCCCTCGATCTTCCCGCCTCTACCCTTCACTCCCTACCCCTACCACTCTCTCTCACTCAACCGTTCCATATCCTTCACTCCCGCACGACCTCTTTCTTACCGCCTACCCTTCCCTCGATCTTCCCGCCTCTACCCTTCACTCCCTACCCCTACCACTCTCTCTCACTCAACCGTTCCATATCCTTCACTCCCGCACGACCTCTTTCTTACCGCCTACCCTTCACTCGATCTTCCCGCCTCTACCCTTCACTCCCTACCCCTACCACTCTCTCTCACTCAACCGTTCCATATCCTTCACTCCCGCACTACCTCTTTCTTACCGCCTACCCTTCACTCGATCTTCCCGCCTCTACCCTTCACTCCCTACCCCTACCACTCTCTCTCACTCAACCGTTCCATATCCTTCACTCCCGCACTACCTCTTTCTTACCGCCTACCCTTCACTCGATCTTCCCGCCTCTACCCTTCACTCCCTACCCCTACCACTCTCTCTCACTCAACCGTTCCATATCCTTCACTCCCGCACTACCTCTTTCTTACCGCCTACCCTTCCCTCGATCTTCCCGCCTCTACCCTTCACTCCCTACCCCTACCACTCTCTCTCACTCAACCGTTCCATATCCTTCACTCCCGCACGACCTCTTTCTTACCGCCTACCCTTCACTCGATCTTCCCGCCTCTACCCTTCACTCCCTACCCCTACCACTCTCTCTCACTCAACCGTTCCATATCCTTCACTCCCGCACTACCTCTTTCTTACCGCCTACCCTTCACTCGATCTTCCCGCCTCTACCCTTCACTCCCTACCCCTACCACTCTCTCTCACTCAACCGTTCCATATCCTTCACTCCCGCACTACCTCTTTCTTACCGCCTACCCTTCACTCGATCTTCCCGCCTCTACCCTTCACTCCCTACCCCTACCACTCTCTCTCTCACTCAACCGTTCCATATCCTTCACTCCCGCACGACCTCTTTCTTACCGCCTACCCTTCCCTCGATCTTCCCGCCTCTACCCTTCACTCCCTACCCCTACCACTCTCTCTCACTCAACCGTTCCATATCCTTCACTCCCGCACGACCTCTTTCTTACCGCCTACCCTTCACTCGATCTTCCCGCCTCTACCCTTCACTCCCTACCCCTACCACTCTCTCTCACTCAACCGTTCCATATCCTTCACTCCCGCACGACCTCTTTCTTACCGCCTACCCTTCCCTCGATCTTCCCGCCTCTACCCTTCACTCCCTACCCCTACCACTCTCTCTCACTCAACCGTTCCATATCCTTCACTCCCGCACGACCTCTTTCTTACCGCCTACCCTTCCCTCGATCTTCCCGCCTCTACCCTTCACTCCCTACCCCTACCACTCTCTCTCACTCAACCGTTCCATATCCTTCACTCCCGCACGACCTCTTTCTTACCGCCTACCCTTCCCTCGATCTTCCCGCCTCTACCCTTCACTCCCTACCCCTACCACTCTCTCTCACTCAACCGTTCCATATCCTTCACTCCCGCACGACCTCTTTCTTACCGCCTACCCTTCCCTCGATCTTCCCGCCTCTACCCTTCACTCCCTACCCCTACCACTCTCTCTCTCACTCAACCGTTCCATATCCTTCACTCCCTCACTACCTCTTTCTAAACGTCTACCCTTCCCTCGATCTTCCCGCCTCTACCCTTCACTCCCTACCCCTACCACTCTCTCTCTCACTCAACCGTTCCATATCCTTTACTCCCTCACTACCTCTTTCTTACCGTCTACCCTTCCCTCGATCTTCCCGCCTCTACCCTTCACTCCTTACCCCTACCACTCTCTCTCTCACTCAACCGTTCCATATCCTTCACTCCCTCACTACCTCTTTCTAAACGTCTACCCTTCCCTCGATCTTCCCGCCTCTACCCTTCACTCCCTACCCCTACCACTCTCTCTCACTCAACCGTTCCATATCCTTCACTCCCGCACGACCTCTTTCTTACCGCCTACCCTTCCCTCGATCTTCCCGCCTCTACCCTTCACTCCCTACCCCTACCACTCTCTCTCACTCAACCGTTCCATATCCTTCACTCCCGCACGACCTCTTTCTTACCGTCTACCCTTCCCTCGATCTTCCCGCCTCTACCCTTCACTCCCTACCCCTACCACTCTCTCTCTCACTCAACCGTTCCATATCCTTTACTCCCTCACTACCTCTTTCTTACCGTCTACCCTTCCCTCGATCTTCCCGCCTCTACCCTTCACTCCTTACCCCTACCACTCTCTCTCTCACTCAACCGTTCCATATCCTTCACTCCCTCACTACCTCTTTCTAAACGTCTACCCTTCCCTCGATCTTCCCGCCTCTACCCTTCACTCCCTACCCCTACCACTCTCTCTCTCACTCAACCGTTCCATATCCTTTACTCCCTCACTACCTCTTTCTTACCGTCTACCCTTCCCTCGATCTTCCCGCCTCTACCCTTCACTCCCTACCCCTACCACTCTCTCTCTCACTCAACCGTTCCATATCCTTCACTCCCTCACTACCTCTTTCTAAACGTCTACCCTTCCCTCGATCTTCCCGCCTCTACCCTTCACTCCCTACCCCTACCACTCTCTCTCTCACTCAACCGTTCCATATCCTTTACTCCCTCACTACCTCTTTCTTACCGTCTACCCTTCCCTCGATCTTCCCGCCTCTACCCTTCACTCCTTACCCCTACCACTCTCTCTCTCACTCAACCGTTCCATATCCTTCACTCCCTCACTACCTCTTTCTAAACGTCTACCCTTCCCTCGATCTTCCCGCCTCTACCCTTCACTCCCTACCCCTACCACTCTCTCTCTCACTCAACCGTTCCATATCATTTTTTCACCACAAATAAGCCCGCGGTGAGTTGTTTTCTTCGTGATTTCTGTAAATATTTCAACCAGCAATTAAGGGAAAGCAATTAGGTAAAAGTCACGAATCTTGAGATTTAAATTAAAAACGACATAATCCTCACACAACCCCCTCACCAAAAAGAACTCAGTCAACAACAGTTACGCCCAAAAGATACCCATTATCCAAAGCAAAGAGCTCCGTTTCAAGGACTATTTTTTTTGTTAATAACAAGCCTCCCATAATTGCCCCACATCTGAATTGAATCCGTTAAGTGGTGAAACAACCACGCAGATACTGGCAACAGCATTCAAGGAGGCAGGGATGTTCTACACCACTCGAATGGCTGCCGGCCTGGAGGAATGTTCTAGAGAGGGTTTAAATGGGTCTCCTCATTCGACGCCATGTTTACACTCATTGTTGATCCTATATTAGACGACTCCTCGCATCCCATCTCTTCAGGTTTGTCTAAACGGAAATCTCTCCGACCAATTTGAAGGCAATGCCATTCAAGAAAAACCACAAGATCGACAGCGTATCGACAATCCAGTCATTCCATATTTGTCCCGATCTGTCCATTCACCCGGACAGGTGAAGAGCAGGACCTTAA
Organism: Proteocephalus fallax; assembly: GCA_028672205.1. NCBI lineage: Eukaryota > Metazoa > Platyhelminthes > Cestoda > Proteocephalidea > Proteocephalidae > Proteocephalus > Proteocephalus fallax. Next base: position 8,892 of record JAPUBX010002927.1, read on the forward strand.
AGACAGTTTTGGTCCTCGTGAGCCCTATTGGGAGCCTTTTACTGGGGTGTTCATACCCCAACGCGTCTCTCGTGGGGGAAGACGGTGATCGGCGCGCGCTACTCACCCGTGTCCAGTCCGTTGGTGATGACCCAGGCTCCAGTGGTTTTGGCGGCTCGAAGGAGACCCCGTTGGACCACGCGACCGAGTTTGGCCTGCAGGGGTGCGTTCGCGAGGCCCCCGAGAACGGAGATGACGAGGCTTGGCACGCGGAGACGCCACTCGCGTAGCAACAGCTGCACCACCGTCTCGGGAGCCGTCTCGTAGTTTATTCGAACGTACTAGAAATGAAAAATAGGGGGTGGAGGGGATAAGCGAGTCGTACAATCGAATCTGAAATGACTGGAATGGATGGACGAGGTGCGCTCTGGTCCCGGAGATGCCCCCCCCGGCAACCTTTCGATCGATACAAGACGTAATCAATAGCAACGCACATAGCATGCCTTGAGAATGCTTCAAACATAATTATAGTCATCTTGTCATGATTGAACCTGGGGTTGAAGGGGCTTTCAGACAAAAGAACTGGGTGTTCCTCACAGACTGCAGCAAGTTCTTTGTAGAATGAATGATGCTAACATTTTTCACGTCGTCCAAGTTTGTAAGGATTCCCTGTTGAAGGGGGTGATTAATGGCGATTCTTTGGAAACAAATGCGACGCAAGAAACAACATCTTTACCAGCAAAAGCCCACACGTTTACCATTTCCAATAATGATAGCCATAACGTTTGTAGTTGTGATAACTGGTTTATATAGGTAAAGACGACTACCATAAATGTACGTTGTTTTTTGGACCAATAGAAACTGATTATACGTGCCTTTTGATCGATACTCGATCAAACAAACGAACTTATGGAAGCTGTAGGACTAGAGATGAACACACTCTTTCCGCCCTAACATTATTCCATGCCCATCTACGTCAATGGTGAACGATTGGCGCATGGTCAAGATTGCTTAAATTTGACCTCCAGAATCCTCAGATCGTTCAAGTGCGTGTCGATAGGGCAAGGAAGTACAAGGGCTCGCTGACATACCCGTGCTTTCGTGGGATGAGGTCCGCCTTGGAATTCGACGGTCCCAAAGGCCGTTGTGGGGACCTCCCGCGTGTGGGTCTTTACCTGCCATCGCACGGGATCCGGTACGTGGGAGACGGGGTTGAGACGGGCCTCCCGGATGACGTCGAGGTCGTGCTCCTCGGGGTAACGGCCGCAGCCGCATCTAGGAAAGAAATGATGAGTCATTCTGGAATGGGCATCTGTGAGCACGGAGAGGCGTTGCTTTTGCAGCTCCTATCGAGCACACAATAGAGACGGGGAGAAATGGGAAGAGCCTGACGTGAGGAATAGGAAAGTGGGTGGAGGGGGAGTGTAAAGGCGTGGAATGAGGATGTGGAGGAGGAGGAGGAGGAATAAGAGGCGGTTTGTGGAAGTTGAAGTGGAGAGGTCAGGTAGGAGGAAAATTGGAGGAGGAATAAGAGGCGGTTTGTGGAAGTTGAAGTGGAGAGGTCAGGTAGGAGGAAAATTGGAGGAGGAATAAGAGGCGGTTTGTGGAAGTTGAAGTGGAGAGGTTAGGTAGGAGGAAAATTGGAGGTGGAGGAGGAGGAATAAGAGGCGGTTTGTGGAAGTTGAAGTGGAGAGGTTAGGTAGGAGGAAAATTGGAGGTGGAGGAGGAGGAGGAGGAGGAATAAGAGGCGGTTTGTGGAAGTTGAAGTGGAGAGGTTAGGTAGGAGGAAAAAGAGGCGGTTTGTGGAAGTTGAAGTGGAGAGGTTAGGTAGGAGGAAAATTGGAGGAGGAATAAGAGGCGGTTTGTGGAAGTTGAAGTGGAGAGGTTAGGTAGGAGGAAAATTGGAGGTGGAGGAGGAGGAGGAGGAATAAGAGGCGGTTTGTGGAAGTTGAAGTGGAGAGATGAGGTAGGAGGAAAATTGGAGATGGCGGTGAGGGGAGAGGGATTGCTGCATAAAAAAACAGAGGAGCCCACGCAAGCGAATCAAATGTTCAATAGGTGACAAAAACCCAGACGTGTCTGTCTGGGCTGTCGCGCGACCCTTTACAGCTGACCGACTACGCCAGAAGACACGCTGCAATTGGTTTGGAATAAAAAGCATGACCGTCGAGCAGGTAAGCGACTGCCGTGTGCGTCTGCCAAAATATGCAGCAAATATTTGCCTTTCTGCCATTTCATATATTCTTTACCTTATCCTCGAACTAAAAGAATTAGAGGGGAGATTTTTATTGAAATAAACAATTCACTACCTTTCATTTTCTTTTTGTGGGTAGAGAACCCATCCCCGAAAACAGCACCCGTTTTATTTGCTAAAAGGTTTAGTCCTCGTGGAAATATAAAAAAAAAGTACTCACTCACTACAATGAGGTTTCAGTTGCACGGGAATCCGTTTAGAAGCTGTATTTGTGCCATCTACATCCCTCAAAGTCGCTAAGATTAGTTTCCACGCTCTGGGGCGTGAGAAAGGCGTTTATAGTACAGATTAAGCAACTCGCGGCAACTTGAGTGCGCAACTGGATGATACTGCTCTTCGGCAGAGACTGATTGCAGGCACCAACGACTCTGATTTACACTGAAAGGCATGTGTGGGAGAGTACGTGTCACGGCTGTCCAATGGCAGGCCATATCGTGGTTCTGGGAGACATCCTCGCAGCCGGTTCTCGGACGTATAAATACCTTTGCAAAGGCATTCGGGCTGGAGATCAACGCATCGGTAACCCAAGTGTCTTCTCGACGTGCTCTACCTCAACGATGCACAGTAAAGTGTGCTCCAGCTTTCAAATATCTGGGCTCCGCGAGTCTGGCCTGCGGACAGAGGTTCGCGTGTATCGCGCTGCAATTCGTCCACTCCTAAACCCGCGGGGCCTCACCGAAATGAGCCTGCGGTCAGAAGTTCGCGTCGCAGACACATGGAGCTTGACAGTATTCGATCACTGGGATCCTAGGAAGAATCCTGAAAGCGAACTGCGAAAACGCGGAGAAGCTGCAAACCCTTTTAAAATGTCGTCGGCTGCAGTAGATCGACAACGTTCGACACCGACCAGACGAGGACCACTGAAATCTGTGCCCATCGCCAGGATTAAGAGGATCAAGATTAACTGTCGGAGAGGCGGTTAACTAAAATCTTCGCCAGGTACCATCACAGTTGACACGGAACGCCTGGGCTTCCAGTCGTCTCGAGAGTGTCCAGCTGGAGCAAGCAATCCTCTCGCAGGAGATTGTCGCGACGAAAAAGAAGTTCGATAATGCCACCGTACTATTATTCGAATGCCCTCAGATTTCCAAGATTCTACGTAGGCATTACCAAGATAAGTACTTCGATTAGGTCTCGATTTCGAGGGGCTGTGTGCCATAAGAAAGGAGTCCTTCAAATGTTTTCCAGCGTAAAAATCTGCTAATGGGGGCAAAAAGGACTCTGACATTTGAAGACGAATTTGCGTCACTGCCTTTATTGAATTATTACCGCCAATTGTCTACCGTACAAGAAAATACAGTCTCCCACCATCTCATATAAGGAATTGCGATATGCCGCCGTTCTTGTGGGTATTGAACGGTATTGCCTGCGCATTGGTCTAAGAGATTTAGACTTCGATAAGCATGAAAAGAGGGGATGTGAGGGGTCGCTTAAAATACGAGCAGCGATTAGTGAATAACTATTGAAGTGGCGTTGAACGATGATCTCTTGCATGCAGAGCATAGGCAGGCCACTAGAAAACGAGATTATTTTTAAAGGACTACGGAGGGTTAAACTTTCAGAATGATTGAGGCCGGGGAAAACCACTGGATACAAGTATAAAATAAGAAGAATTCGCATTTCTATGCGTCAAACACACAAACAGAGGGTTTTACGAGGTCAAAGCGACAACTGAATGTTCTCTGTTCAAGTCCTGAACACAAATTAGCATCAATATAATTTTCATGCTGGGTGGGGGGGGTAGGTTTGCTGATTGTGAGGTTCGATAATTCGTTTGTCGTCTTATTGGCTTGTAAATCCGCAAGTGTTGTTAAGATACAGATCTATTACTATTTACTTGCTGGGTTTGTTAGCTTAATTGTCAGCATTTTGCCGCACACACCAAAACTACAAAAACCAGCTTCACTGGGGTTTTCCATGACGTTTCTCGGGAATACGTATTTTTGCAAGAACTGGCGTCCGTCCCCAGTGGTCTAGCCCAGGAGTAAAATGTGTACAGTTTGCTGCTGTCGCATTTCCTAGGACATCTTTCCCGTCAAGTGGTCATGCATTTATTATTTGCGATGGCATTATTCTCACGTCTTCTGTGAAATCTGTAAATTAGTGAAAAATCGATTTATTTCTAACAAAATAAATCTATATACGTACTACTGATTGGATGCTTTCAACCCCTCAATAGGAAGTCCCCACACAACGTAACCAATCTCCATAAAAGTGACGTGCATTCCATCTCAACGGAATGATTCATCGCTCACCCAAACATTAGTCACACACGTCAGCGAAACGTCATCTTTGTGCAATTAATCCAGCGGTTAAAGCCAAGTCTGCTCTTCAGGTGGAGTAGGAAGATAACTAATTGTAAACTGCCCCAAACCAAGACGAATATATGTGCCGTGGAGACTGATAACAAAATAACACAGGGAAGCAATATCGCATAAAACTTGGGCCATCAACTCTCATCGGCTGTTTATTGTTATGCATAGTAGAAGATCAACAATTTATGAATTTATGATGAATACCAATTCCCCCGTCTGTTCAGTTACAGATTAGGATATTTTCGACAGAATGAATGTAAAGGCTTCTCCTCATATTTCCTGGGTTTTCTAATACGGCAATATTGTTTGTTTATGCAAATAAGCTTCGGCTGAGAAAATGCTTTTTCACTCCAAAAGCATCGCCACCCGTGGATGGGGAGATCTGCAACACAATATTTATGATTCACCGATTGTAGGTCCATCTAACAGCAAGTATGCAAGCCGCTGTGCTTTTGTCACCCAGCTCGTCAATCATTCGTTAGGAGCATGCTCCTTTCCTTCGGAATGGAGAGACGTCGCTACAACACCCATTCCGAAACCGGCCAATGGCTCCGCCAGATCTGTGAAGTACAGACCTATTGCAAACTCATCCGTGTGGTTGAATATGATTGAGAAGCACCTCCTCTCTAAATTGGAGGACACGCTTAAAACTGCCAAAGACCCGTTTTTTTCCTTGAGAGCCAATGTTGACACTCCTGAAATCTCTCCACTCCATAATATCTTCTCGAGCTCAAAATCGAAATTCTTCGGCGTTATTTTTAACAGTCGGTTATCATTTAGTGATCATGTGGATGCCGTCTTCGGTAAATTTCGTCACGTCTGCTTCTTGGTTTGCCAATGCTCTCCATACTAGAGATCATAGTTAAACGTCATTTCAATAGTTGTTTACTAATCGCTGCTCGTATTTTAAGCGACCTTTCCCATCCCCTCTTTTCAAGCTTATCGAAGTCTAAATCTCTTCGACCAATGCGTAGGCAATAAAGTTTAATACTCACAAGAAGGGCGGCATTTTGCAATTCGGTCATTCCTTATTCGTCTCGGTTTTTAGTTTCACCGGAGCAGGTGAAGCAGGAACTGAAACACCGTTTTCGTTATACTGTCTTGTTTTATGCTGAAAGTTTTGGTCCTCGTGACCCCAATAAAGCCACTAAAATTATTATTAAATATCGCCTTTGAACTCAACCGCAATCCACCGTTATCAAAATGGGATGACAGCTGCGATTTAATACAGTTTCCCGCCTAATCTCCCCGTCTGTCGTTCCCCCACCCTCTGCTATCAACAAAACGCTGTCTTTTAAAGTCGAAGGAACTGGTCCGGTTCGATTTCAAGGGCAGACCACCGCAGATGGAACAGTGGACGCCATGGCAAACACCACAAAGCCGTGCCAAATTGGGATCCTTTGCATTTGAACGTGGATGAAAAAACCAGGGCATCCAACGCTCTCACTGACAGCCTCGCACCGTAAAGCAAACATCCTAAAACCGGTTTGTTTCAAATAAAAGAAGCGGCGATGATCCAAAAATCTCAGAGCTTAACAGAATTGAACCAGAATCAATCAGTGCCATCGATTGGAATGCAAAGCAGCATTCATTATTAGTGGGAAAAAAACATTCTACTCACCTATCGGGATACTTGACTGAGGGGACAAATTTTGCGCAGTCCAGTTGGGTAATTTTTTGTTCGATCCATGTGGGCTGGAAATAAACAAGGACCCAATAGAAAGCGATTAGTTCACGGGAAAGGAGAGTTATGACTCTCGTTGAGGAGACTGGTAACTCGAACGAAAACTCACGGGAACGATTGTGGACTTGGAAGATCGCGAGGAAGAGGAGGAGGACGAGGAGGAGGAGCTGGAAGATGCGTTTCTCGCTTTCCCGGAAGCCCCAGGAACAATTGGACGCCGCTTGACGTGGTGGGCACAGGTGTCCCCCAGACTGTTTGCGGGATCCGTGGCAACTTGACTGTGGTGGTGGTGGTGGTGAAGGGAACGATGGCGGTTGCGATGGCGAGAAGCGGGGTGATGTTGCTGGGAAAGGGTTGGCTGGGTGTGATTAGTGACCGCATCCTTCTCCGCCGGCAACCTCCGTCGACCTTGAGCACCGGTTGCTATTGTTGTTGGGACAACAAACGCCGCCATGACGGACAAATTGGTGGTCTAATTGTGTGCGCGTGATTAAAATTCTGCACTATAATGCCACGAAAAGTCAAATAAAGTAAAATAAAGTCACTGAAAGCGGACGCGCAGGGTACACACACACACACACACATCTTAAATCTGACGAATTAAAGAACCATGGCAACGCGCTTATACGCCGAATAACACGAGCGCGTGGTTCGATGTCAGCCAATCAGGATTGAGAAATTCCGACCGCAACCTAATCTTGAATTACACCTGTCCGACAAACAAAAGAGTTTGTTCATCAGGAATCAGGGGGTTCATTGATACTGAATAATTACAGCGATAACCAAAGATGTACTGCTCTTAAATTACACCACAAGACGGCCCGAATGA
>JAPUBX010002928.1:0-23324 GCA_028672205.1 Proteocephalus fallax
AGCGTGCTGGCCCCAGCTTCATGGCAGACCTGCAATTAACCAATAGAAGCGTTACCTCAGACCCGAGGACATGTTGGGACAGCGGGGTGAGGCTGAATCTGTTATCTCGTTGGTGCTCGTGAGTGGACAACAAGAACGGTTCCGATTGAAATGCGGTCACCCCCATCTATTGGCAACGGTTAGATTTTTTTTTTTTTTTTACGCTTTATTAAGGTCACAAAGACCAGAACTTTCAGCATTTAATGAATACTCGGTCTGTCCGTAATTTAATATTTAAATAAATTTATTTGTCCACCTCCACGTGGGGGCCCCCATCGGTGCCATGATAAATCGATATTTGTCCAATGAGATGCCGGCAAATGGTCACGTTGACAGTGGTGTGCCCAGAAACGCCAATTGGCCCCCACGACAAGGTCACGGACACCCAATAACGACAACGCGTTCAAAGCTGGGGTTAAACGACGCCCGGCTACGTTAAGGTCAGTTTTAAGAAATTAATTAACCACGGCGTCGCAAAAAAACAAAAAAACGAGAGACAGTGAATTGATTAACCGAAACTGCTAAATAAACGTATCCACATTATCTTCGGCAATTATTGGGGGTGGCTCGATTTTCACATACGGATGTCCGCCCTGCGACCGGTAAAATGCTGAAAGTGATGTCGCTCAGCATGCCGCCGTGACCGACCCCCCACCCCCTCCTCGCCTTAGTAGTCGGCAAAATTAATTACCCGCCAAGGTCATGTGAACCAAACAACTTGGGATTGTGGAATTGATGGCTTTACGCGTTTTCTCTATGCGTGTTTTGCGTGGATGCTGAGTGGGGGAGTGAGTGAACTAGCGTGGCCGGTCGCTGGCCGTAGGGGGACCAATGCCCATAAACTGCAGCATCAATGTCAACAAGGCGTCGAAGAAGAAGAAGAAGAAGAAGAAGAAGACGTAACCGCGCAATCGTAAAACCACGCAAAACCAGAGAATCTCTGTCGGCAGAAAAACAGGTAAATAACAAAATTGCCACTGCGTTAAAGGCTTTAGACGGCAAATTATAAAACCAACAACCATTATCCCGACCTTTGATCTCAGAAACCAACAATAGAGCCTCTCATCCACCAGGGCAGTTTCTGAGACATGAATAAGCCCAACAATACCATTCGCAATCAGCCAGAAACATGCGGAGCGCCCGCAATGGACACCACTTTCGGGAAATAGGAGCGGCAGGTAAAGCGGTCAGCATCCTCGCTCTGTTGATGGTGAGGGGTCTGGGTTCGATTCCCGGGTGTCAGGCCACCAGGGCCGCCGCAGAGAATCTTTATGACAAACCCCCACGAATCGATGCGACATGTGTGGGTTGGCTAAACTTCGTGATAGGAATGGGCATCTCCAGCATCAGCCGCGTTCCATCACACCGGTAAACCAATTGGCAAACGCACACTAACCAGGAGCCCCGAAGCCCAGTGTAGGGGGTTTAAACGGGTTTAGAAGCGGAAGTATGAGCATGCGCACATTTTCAGAGCAATGGGCGCCATAAGCTTTCTTCCAAGACTAGCTTAAATGGTGCAATTCCGGGTAAACATGAAAAACTCCCGCGCTAAGGTTGCTTACCACCCGGTTGCCCAGAATCTTCTTGAAGAGGCGATTGAACGAGTGGTTTGTCCATGCGTAGCTGACGGTGTACAGTTCTTCGAGTCGCCGAATCGTCAGGAACTTGTGGATGTCTAGTCCCTTTTCGAGGAGGAGTTGGACGAATTCCAAGCGGTCGTTGATCAGTGCATCGGTCATGGAGTTCTCGAGGGCGGGTTTCTGTCGAAAGATCGATAAGTGGATGACAATCCGAAAGAGCGCCATACGTCGTTTGAGCTGAGCTGGCAACCCCGATCTTCCCAAAGAAACTGGGATTCCCGATAACATGTCATGGACCCCATTTACAGTCAAAGTATTTCTTCCTAGGAGGTAGAGGGAGGAGGAGATGGAGAACGAAAATGAGGAGGTGGACGACCAGGGCGACCCATTGGGAGTGGAGAAGGAGAAGACGTTAGAGGAAGCGGTGGACGAGCAGGTGGATCAAGAGGAATGAGAATGGGGAGAAGAGCAGGACGTGCCAGCGGATTCGGGAGAAGGGGGTGGAGGTAGAGGGAGATGGAGAACGAAAATGAGGAGGCGTCTTATGAAGAGGTGAGGTATCACCGCAATTTTTATTATCTTATGAAGATGCAGAAGAGAAGGGAGAACTTCATTCATCTAGAGAAAGACCGCGCAACAGAAAATTGACAACCGACCAAAAACCCATTCCTTCTCCACAGGGCAAAGCGTGACAACGTGGTTGGCTGGGACGCCCACCTACCGACCAATCGTTGACGTTGACGAGAATGCGCGATCGGGCTATATCGGGACGTTGCCAGGCCATGGTGAGAGAAAGTTGGTCGCTCGGGGTAAGGTTTTGTCCAGAGGCTGCAATGGGACGAAAGGGTAAACAAAACCGCCAATGTTTGGCCGATCAAAACGCCTACTGAAAGTAACGAAACATTTGTTTCTACATTTGCATGAAACCAAAAAACCCTGTCGGTTGGTGAGAAAAAGTCAAAATCCAACGGCCTGGCAAATGACAAATCGTGGAAATCAAAAAAATCGACGCCGAAACGGACATACTTTGCAGGAGGGCTGTTAGAATGGTGAGATCGATTTCATCGGTCGTACCGTCGCCCATTTGAAAGACACTCAGCTGAAAATAGAAACGGTAAACAGAGAATTGGGAGGATGCAAACTCGCCACTGTGCTCATCCTTCTGTCCGTGGTTATTATTAAGCTCCAGAAGATGATAAAGCAGCCCCCTTCCGCCTCCAAGTGTCCAGGTTACACCCAACTGCATCGGTCCATAACCATCAGGTGGCTCTAACTCTGGACGATAGCTCGGTTGCGACATAAGATACCAAACATATATATGGTCTCGCTTGTACCTTCTAGAGAGTACTTGGATATCGGGCAGCTACGCACAGCCCATCTGAGACCGCGATAACAAAATGTAACTGTTATTAAATAGCCTCTCGGCGCCAAGCGGTTTGTTTACGCATAAAGCGTTTCAACGAGGTGGAGCAAAAGGGAAGGAGGACGAGAAGGACAAAGGGTGGGAGTGGATAAGAAGGACTGTGATGGTGGAGGAGAGGATGGAGGAGAAGGACCTACAAGATCACGACGCTTCATGCAGAGCTTCATGTCAAGGTAGAGACTCTCCGCCTCGGGTTGCTTTATTTGAAAAGTTCTGGAAATGTTGGAGATGACCTGTTGTCGAAGGTGGGGAACGAGATCACTTGAAGAACAGAAAAAAGGCAAAATGAATTCAAAAATACACAATATTTTATCAGAGAGACAGAGAGATTGGGTGGGAAATCTCCACCTCCTCCTCCTCCTCCTCTGCCGGCATCTGCCTTGAGAGGGGAATCATCGAGAATTTGAGCCCAGGCATAAAGGCGACTCCTACTGAAGGATTCCACGATCAGGAGGGAGATTCTGTTACACTTGCCGGACGCACTCGATTGCGCAAGGGCCAGAAGAAGAGGAAGCCTGTGGCGTAGTGCCCACCGAGGGCCAGTAAAGGGTCAAGGTGACAGGTCAAGGTGACAGGCATACCCATCAGAACCCGCATAGTGGTACATGAAGGCGAGGAGGTCGGCAGCCCTGCCGGAGCCATCGCAGATGACCACGGGGACCGGATTGCGGCCGGTAAGGAGTTCAAAGACGGTGCGGAACGTCTGGTGGCCCCCTTCGATGAGGACACCCACAACGGGAACCCGCGACTTCTGGTCACCTAGTGGAAGATGGGGAGATAACATTAAGCGACAGTCAAGCGATGTCACCGAGCGTGTTTAACTAATTGAGTAAAACGTTTTTCAGCTGCTGTACCATACTAGCCCAAGGTTGCGAAACGTCGCCACGAACGGTCGAAGATACCAGGAGATTGGGAGGTCTGAATCACCGGTGTATCTGCGACGAAGCTTTCAAGTGGACTGGAGTAAATAACCCTCAAATGACCAAATAAAGTGTCCACATCTTGACAACGTCCAACGCCGTCGGCTGGAGTGATTTGGACACGTTTTACGTCGGAGCTTTTAGACTGGAGTGGCAGAATGGGTAGGTAGCTGTAACCGAAACGGAAGCCCCATTTTCGCCAGCCTGGTCAGCTGCAATGTGGGACATAAACTAAGCCGCTTCGTCCTCTAGCAAGCAAACAGTCGACAAATCCAGACAGGCCCCACCAACGACGCTCGCAGAGAAAATATTACACAAACCTCTACTCATACAAGGCCGCTGGGAGCATGTGCCAATGTGTAGGGAATTTCGGGTCAATTTATTTATTATTGTGGAGACAATGCATGAGGTTACTGCAGAAAACCGCTCTCTTCAAACAACTCGATCTCTCAGTGGAACATGACGTTCTGGTGACATGGACGTTTGAAGCACATATTCCCTGGTCTCAAGAACCCCCCAGACAAATACCTAGACGTCGAAGGCCAATGGGCTGTTGAGCAAGATACTGTTCCAGGCGACGTCGCAGACATATTTCGCCGGTGGAGAATTTTCCCGAGGTTCCGTTGTCTGCGAGGAGGAAGTAGTTGTGGTAGGGGTTCAGGGCCGTCTCCTGACGACCAACCAGGGTGCCCTGGGCGTGGTATTGACAGGTGTGCTAGGGAGGGAGGGAGGGAGTGGGGCCAAAATGAGGTCTACTGATAGGAGAGATGAGTAGTGCCGAATCTTTTTGAATTATTTATATTTGTTTCCCTTAATTTTCACCACTTTATTCCCATTCGTTGTTTAATTGAGGCGCATCCCTCTATACTACCGACCCCTCCCGTAACACTCGACTGCATTACATTTTAATCATCGTTAATTGTACTAGCCGAATTGATTGATTGAGGTGTACACACCTGTCATTGACATCGACTCAAAAGCCCTAGACGGTTGTGATTGATTGAAAAACAGATTGTCATCGACAAATGGAATAGACGTTTTAACACTCAGACAAGAACCGAAGAACGATCTGCTCAAATTTATTATTTGCTGCAGGGATTTGCATCCTCGTTCCCGGGTTCGACTCCCAGATCAGGCCTCCTCGTGTGGCACTGTGGACGCCACTGCGAGTAAACATATTCCCGAGAAACGTCATAGCAAACACCCAATGAAGCGTGTTTATCCTCCAGTAGGAGATGGACGCGAAAATGTGGATTTTTTGATATTGCATGGGGCAATTCGTGCCATCCTGCGGTTCCAAATCGCCGAAGATATCAGAAAGGCGCAAGTGGTGTTCGATCACTGGTGTCTGCGACTAACCTCAATAACGCAGTCGTGTGACACGCTCTCCAACGACTAAATAAGACGTGGTTGCAGAGCGCCGTCTGGGTCGGTGGTCTGTCGGATGTTGAGCGACGCAGGAACCACAACTAAACCCCGTCTGGTTGGCGTCGATATCAGTCGATTCGAACATGGAAAATCCTCTACGCCACTGACAGAGCTGACCCACAATTCAGCCTTGTGGGTGGGTGGGTGGTTGCTGGAGCAATCACTCGCGCAGCTAATCTCCGAGCGTCGTGATTGTTTGACGTTGACGATCGCAGTTAAGGTTGGCAATAGCTGTGGTGGGGGGGGGGGTTCGTTAACTACATTGTATTGGTTGTGGTGACAAATCCCAAGAGGCTGCCCCTTGGTGACTGAAGTGCAACCCTGACAATAGAGTACCTGGCCAGGCAAGAGATGCGCTAAAACTCATTACACTGTGCAATAAAGTGGCCATGCGTAGAAACCCTTTCCGAATTAAGTGCATTTGCAAATTAGAAGAGGATAAATAACTCGATGGAGAGGATGGGGGGGCTTGATAACATCAAAATAATTGCCAATGATTAGCAAATGGTAGCATGGTCGCATATGCAGGAAAAAATCAACGATTTGCGAGAACTCTACCCCGATACATATCTATCAAATAAATTCGGAAACACAAAAAATAAAGAATGTTTCGTAATAATTCGGACGCCAATCATTCGAGATCGTTCTTTAAACTAGCAGTATGCGTGGACTAGACCGCATCAGCTAAGAGACGCTGTAATGCGGTGAACATGATCACAAATAGTCCCAGTGGCATCAGAGGGTTATGAGACAATCAATAGAAGGTTTAACCTGACATAGACACTTGGGTTCTCAGTAGCACGAAATAAATGATTGCTGTCGTTGTTCAATGTCGGATATGGTGCCCTCGTTCCCATTGGCGGAGCGCTAGAGCGAATCAGATACCTTTAGTTAAGGTATTCTCTCATCCTGATTGGCCCGATTTTAACTGCGTCTGGTTTCATTGTGGTCACGTAATGGCATCTCCTGCTGGGGGATTAGCGGCATTTGTAAATGACATTTCGATGGCGATTCTTGGAAACATTGTACAGGTGGCGGGGTCTCTTGTGTTGCCCCCTCAAAGGGGGCTGGTTATGATACACCCAGCAGCCCCCAAGTCGCTATGACCGAAATGGTAAAAAGTGGTACCTACGTCGACTCCGATGAGCATTTCTCGCTGTTGCACGACGCCCCAGGGGGCGATGCCCAACGCGACGATCTTCGATCCACGAACATGCACATCGTCGCCAAGCGCCTCGCCCACGTGTCGCGTCACTCCTATTGGACGAAAGGGAAGAAGAAAAACAAACTGGTAGGCCGCGATTTCAGACAACCACCACTCCTCTTCCACAGTCCCCCTCCGTGTCTCGTTGCGCATTCATCCAACCAACCAACCAACCAACCAACCAATCAACCAACCAACCAACCAACCAACCAACCAACCAACCAACCAACCAACCATCCACCCATCCATCCATCCATCCATCTATCCATCCATCCATCCATCCATCCATCCATCCATCCATCCATCCATCCATCCATCCATCCATCCATCCATCCATCCATCCATCCATCCATCCATCCATCCATCCATCCATCCATCCATCCATCCATCCATCCATCTATCCATCCATCCATCCATCCATCCATCCATCCATCCATCCATCCATCCATCCATCCATCCATCCATCCATCCATCCATCCATCCATCCATCCATCCATCCATCCATCCATCCATCCATCCATCCATCCATCCATCCATCCATCCATCCATCCATCCATCCATCCATCCATCCATCCATCCATCCATCCATCCATCCATCCATCCATCCATCCATCCATCCATCCATCCATCCATCCATCCATCCATCCATCCATCCATCCATCCATCCAACCAACCAACCAACCAACCAACCAATCAACCAACCAACCAACCAACCAACCAACCAACCAACCAACCAACCAACCATCCATCCATCCATCCATCCATCCATCCATCCATCCATCCATCCATCCATCCATCCATCCATCCATCCATCCATCCATCCATCCATCCATCCATCCATCCATCCATCCATCCATCCATCCATCCATCCATCCATCCATCCATCCATCCATCCATCCATCCATCCATCCATCCATCCATCCATCCATCCATCCATCCATCCATCCATCCATCCATCCATCCATCCATCCATCCATCCATCCATCCATCCATCCATCCATCCATCCATCCATCCATCCATCCATCCATCCATCCATCCATCCATCCATCCATCCATCCATCCATCCATCCATCCATCCATCCATCCATCCATCCATCCATCCATCCATCCATCCATCCATCCATCCATCCATCCATCCATCCATCCATCCATCCAACCAACCAACCAACCAACCAACCAACCAATCAACCAACCAACCAACCAACCAACCAACCAACCAACCAACCAACCAACCATCCACCCATCCATCCATCCATCCATCTATCCATCCATCCATCCATCCATCCATCCATCCATCCATCCATCCATCCATCCATCCATCCATCCATCCATCCATCCATCCATCCATCCATCCATCCATCCATCCATCCATCCATCCATCCAACCAACCAACCAACCAACCAACCAACCAATCAACCAACCAACCAACCAACCAACCAACCAACCAACCAACCATCCATCCATCCATCCATCCATCCATCTATCCATCCATCCATCCATCCATCCATCCATCCATCCATCCATCCATCCATCCATCCATCCATCCATCCATCCATCCATCCATCCATCCATCCATCCATCCATCCATCCATCCATCCATCCATCCATCCATCCATCCATCCATCCATCCATCCATCCATCCATCCATCCATCCATCCATCCATCCATCCATCCATCCATCCATCCATCCATCCATCCATCCATCCATCCATCCATCCATCCATCCATCCATCCATCCATCCATCCATCCATCCATCCATCCATCCATCCATCCATCCATCCATCCATCCATCCATCCATCCATCCATCCATCCATCCATCCATCCATCTATCCATGCCGGTTTGTTGTTTATGAAGCGCCAAGAATAATAATAATTGGAAGCGCATAATTACTGTCATAAGGACGAACACTTTCAGCATAATTTCAGAGTAATAAATTGAACACTGCTCTATAAGAAGACTAAAAATCGGACAAACAAAGAATGACCGAATTGTAGCGTTATGCCGCCGATCTTGAGGGTGTTAAGCGGCATTGTCTTAGGTTCGATCGCTTGAAAACGGTCGTGTTATAATCCGGAATTTAATAACCAACCGTCCTATTGGCCACAGGACAGGGTATGGCACACACCAGAAATGGCACGCATAATTTAAAAATAAACACGCGGGGTCGTGGAGTTTTAATGGTGTGCAAAAAAACAGCCGACGGACTAATTTGAGTTGCTGCACCAATAATAAAACCTCTCCCGACGCCTATATCGCCTCTACTGAAAGTAAGAATAATAGGAATATAATCATTCGAAATAACTCTTGGAACAAGCGAGGGTTTGGCCTCTGTAATAATCAAATCCAATCATCGCACTGAAACGAAGGGATGTGATACCGATAATGTCCTATCAACACACGGGTCTTATCAACCGTTGTAAGCACTTACAATATCGCATTGGGTGTAGAAACCAATCGAGACAGGCTTGAAACGAAAACAAAACAACACTGTCACAATGGTATGTACCCACAGGGTGTTTGCAAAGACGCTCCCAGGCAAAATAAAGCCACTGTCTAATTATTAACAGCCATCCGAAAAGATTTGAGACTTGAAGCCTGCCTCGTATGCATTCTTGCGAGTTCAAGAACGAGCTCGATTTAATCCGAACAATGGACTAAAAAGCTACATTGTTTCATCTCAAACCCTTCATGGCACCGTAAACCTCCGACAACCGAAATAGGGGCTGTTTTTGCTCAGTATTTGAAGGCATGAAGTTCGTGAAAGCGGGGAAAATACATAAACTGGTTCAAGACGTGGGGACAAAAATAAGCGGAAATAGCGGTGCATCTTCTACCGACTTTCCAAATGCAGCCGATCTGGTGTGAATTAAAAAGTACAGCCTGGTTTGCATTTGTCCAAGATATTTACATTGAGATATCGGGATGGGAGAGGTCCTCTAATGCACGAGAAGGAACAACCAGTGAACTAAAAAGCCACATTGTTTCACCTCAACTCCTTTGCTAATGAAAGCGCCAAAAACAACTGAGCAGCGTCACAGAAGGTGCCTTTTGCACTTTTTGGTGACATTAAATACGTGCAAATCCATAAATTAGACGCGAGATTCAAGGCCTGGGAAAGGGTGACGCATTTTCCTTGAAGATCGTGAGATGTGAATGACGAAATGCCACGCGTAGAGTGGTCAGGAAAAGTGCTAAATTAAAGTCGGCAGAGGTTACCTTCGAGCCAACAAATAAAGTACCCATTTTTCTTGCTATAACAAGGGTTGTGCCCTCTTTTTTGTCCTGATTTCCAGAAACACAATAGAGCAACTATTTTTTGCAAAAGATTTTTAAGTACATTCTTTCAGAGATTAGTCAATAATCCATATTCAAGCAACTCCCGCGATTGGGGTTTTCTCATTAATTAACCGCAAAATGTCAGTCATTTCCGTCCAATTACTTATCTTGTTGGCGAGCAGATCTTACGGAGTAAAGCGCGTTGGCTTTCTTGAGCAGAGGAGCAGATCTACTCCAGAATACTTTGGCAGTTCTGTTATACCAATCAGATCTCTACTGTCGCATTGCAGGCCGCCTCAGACGATGACCCCAACCGCGCTCACTCACTCGATCTTCCTGCCACTACCCTTCACTCACTACCCGTTACTACACTTAATTCCCTCCCACCCTCGCTCCATCCGCCCACACAATCCTTCACTCCCGCACTACCTCTTTCTTACCGCCTACCCTTCCCTCGATCTTCCCGCCTCTACCCTTCACTCCCTACCCCTACCACTCTCTCTCTCACTCAACCGTTCCATATCCTTCACTCCCGCACTACCTCTTTCTTACCGCCTACCCTTCCCTCGATCTTCCCGCCTCTACCCTTCACTCCCAACCCCTACCACTCTCTCTCACTCAACCGTTCCATATCATTTTTTCACCACAAATAAGCCCGCGGTGAGTTGTTTTCTTCAACCAGCAATTAAGGGAAAGCAATTAGGTAAAAGTCACGAATCTTGAGATTTAAATTAAAAACGACATAATCCTCACACAACCCCCTCACCAAAAAGAACTCAGTCAACAACAGTTACGCCCAAAAGATACCCATTATCCAACGCAAAAAGCTCCGTTTCAAGGACTATTTTTTTTGTTAATAACAAGCCTCCCATAATTGCCCCATATCTGAATTGAATCCGTTAAGTGGTGAAACAACCACGCAGATACTGGCAACAGCATTCAAGGAGGCAGGGATGTTCTACACCACTCGAATGGCTGCCGGCCTGGAGGAATGTTCTAGAGAGGGTTTAAATGGGTCTCCTCATTCGACGCCATGTTTACACTCATTGTTGATCCTATATTAGACGACTCCTCGCATCCCATCTCTTCAGGTTTGTCTAAACGGAAATCTCTCCGACCAATTTGAAGGCAATGCCATTCAAGAAAAACCACAAGATCGACAGCGTATCGACAATCCAGTCATTCCATATTTGTCCCGATCTGTCCATTCACCCGGAGAGGTGAAGAGCAGGACCTTAAAGACAGTTTTGGTCCTCGTGAGCCCTATTGGGAGCCTTTTACTGGGGTGTTCATACCCCAACGAGTCTCTCTCGTGGGGGAAGACGGTGATCGGCGCGCGCTACTCACCCGTGTCCAGTCCGTTGGTGATGACCCAGGCTCCAGTGGTTTTGGCGGCTCGAAGGAGACCCCGTTGGACCACGCGACCGAGTTTGGCCTGCAGGGGTGCGTTCGCGAGGCCCCCGAGAACGGAGATGACGAGGCTTGGCACGCGGAGACGCCACTCGCGTAGCAACAGCTGCACCACCGTCTCGGGAGCCGTCTCGTAGTTTATTCGAACGTACTAGAAATGCAAAATAGTGGGTGGAGGGGATAAGCGAGTCGTACAATCGAATCTGAAATGACTGGAATGGATGGACGAGGTGCGCTCTGGTCCCGGAGATGCCCCCCCCGGCAACCTTTCGATCGATACAAGACGTAATCAATAGCAACGCACATAGCATGCCTTGAGAATGCTTCAAACATAATTATAGTCATCTTGTCATGATTGAACCTGGGGTTGAAGGGGCTTTCAGACAAAAGAACTGGGTGTTCCTCACAGACTGCAGCAAGTTCTTTGTAGAATGAATGATGCTAACATTTTTCACGTCGTCCAAGTTTGTAAGGATTCCCTGTTGAAGGGGGTGATTAATGGCGATTCTTTGGAAACAAATGCGACGCAAGAAACAACATCTTTACCAGCAAAAGCCCACACGTTTACCATTTCCAATAATGATAGCCATAACGTTTGTAGTTGTGATAACTGGTTTATATAGGTAAAGACGACTACCATAAATGTACGTTCTTTTTTGGACCAATAGAAACTGATTATACGTGCCTTTTGATCGATACTCGATCAAACAAACGAACTTATGGAAGCTGTAGGACTAGAGATGAACACACTCTTTCCGCCCTAACATTCTTCCAGGCCCATCTACGCCAATGGTGAACGATTGGCGCATGGTCAAGATTGCATAAATTTGACCTCCAGAATCCTCCAGATCGTTCAAGTGCGTGTTGATAGCGCAAGGAAGTACAAGGACTCGCTGACATACCCGTGCTTTCGTGGGATGAGGTCCGCCTTGGAATTCGACGGTCCCAAAGGCCGTTGTGGGGACCTCCCGCGTGTGGGTTTTTACCTGCCATCGAACGGGATCCGGTACGTTGAGGGAGGGGTTGAGACGGGCCTCCCGGATGACGTCGAGGTCGTGCTCCTCGGGGTAACGGCCGCAGCCGCATCTAGGAAAGAAATGATGAGTCATTCTGGAATGGGCATCTGTGAGCACGGAGAGGCGTTGCTTTTGCAGCTCCTATCGAGCACACAATAGAGACGTGGAGAAATGGGAAGAGCCTGACGTGAGGAATAGGAAAGTGGGTGGAGGGGGAGTGTAAAGGCGTGGAATGAGGATGTGGAGGAGGAGGAGGAGGAGGAATAAGAGGCGGTTTGTGGAAGTTGAAGTGGAGAGGTCAGGTAGGAGGAAAATTGGAGGAGGAATAAGAGGCGGTTTGTGGAAGTTGAAGTGGAGAGGTTAGGTAGGAGGAAAATTGGAGGTGGAGGAGGAGGAGGAGGAAGAATAAGAGGCGGTTTGTGGAAGTTGAAGTGGAGAGGTCAGGTAGGAGGAAAATTGGAGGAGGAATAAGAGGCGGTTTGTGGAAGTTGAAGTGGAGAGGTTAGGTAGGAGGAAAATTGGAGGTGGAGGAGGAGGAGGAGGAGGAATAAGAGGCGGTTTGTGGAAGTTGAAGTGGAGAGGTCAGGTAGGAGGAAAATTGGAGGAGGAATAAGAGGCGGTTTGTGGAAGTTGAAGTGGAGAGGTTAGGTAGGAGGAAAATTGGAGGAGGAATAAGAGGCGGTTTGTGGAAGTTGAAGTGGAGAGGTTAGGTAGGAGGAAAATTGGAGGTGGATGAGGAGGAGGAGGAATAAGAGGCGGTTTGTGGAAGTTGAAGTGGAGAGATGAGGTAGGAGGAAAATTGGAGATGGCGGTGAGGGGAGAGGGATTGCTGCATAAAAAAACAGAGGAGCCCACGCAAGCGAATCAAATGTTCAATAGGTGACAAAAACCCAGACGTGTCTGTCTGGGCTGTCGCGCGACCCTTTACAGCTGACCGACTACGCCAGAAGACACGCTGCAATTGGTTTGGAATAAAAAGCATGACCGTCGAGCAGGTAAGCGACTGCCGTGTGCGTCTGCCAAAATATGCAGCAAATATTTGCCTTTCTGCCATTTCATATATTCTTTACCTTATCCTCGAACTAAAAGAATTAGAGGGGAGATTTTTATTGAAATAAACAATTCACTACCTTTCATTTTCTTTTTGTGGGTAGAGAACCCATCCCCGAAAACAGCACCCGTTTTATTTGCTAAAAGGTTTAGTCCTCGTGGAAATAAAAAAAAAAAGTACTCACTCACTACAATGAGGTTTCAGTTGCACGGGAATCCGTTTAGAAGCTGTATTTGTGCCATCTACATCCCTCAAAGTCGCTAAGATTAGTTTCCACGCTCTGGGGCGTGAGAAAGGCGTTTATAGTACAGATTAAGCAACTCGCGGCAACTTGAGTGCGCAACTGGATGATACTGCTCTTCGGCAGAGACTGATTGCAGGCACCAACGACTCTGATTTACACTGAAAGGCATGTGTGGGAGAGTACGTGTCACGGCTGTCCAATGGCAGGCCATATCGTGGTTCTGGGAGACATCCTCGCAGCCGGTTCTCGGACGTATAAATACCTTTGCAAAGGCATTCGGGCTGGAGATCAACGCATCGGTAACCCAAGTGTCTTCTCGACGTGCTCTACCTCAACGATGCTCCAGCTTTCAAATATCTGGGGTCCGCGAGTCTGGCCTGCGGACAGAGGTTCGCTGCAATTCGTCTACTCCTAAACCCGTGGGGCCTCACCGAAATGAGCCTGCGGCAAAGAGTTCGCGTCGCAGACACGTGGAGATTGACAGTATTCGATCACTGGGATCCTAGGAAGAATCCTGAAAGCGGACTGCGAAAACGAGGAGAAGCTGTAAACCCTTTTAAAATGTCGTCGGCTGCAGTAGATCGACAACGCTCGACACCGACCAGACGAGGACCATTGAAATCTGTACCAATCGCCGTCACCTCGCCAGGATTAAGAGGATCAAGATTAACTGTCGGAGAGGCGGTTAACTAAAATCTTCGCCAGGTACCATCACAGTTGACACGGAACGCCTGGGCTTCCAGTCGTCTCGAGAGTGTCCAGCTGGAGCAAGCAATCCTCTCGCAGGAGATTGTCGCGACGAAAAAGAAGTTCGATAATGCCAGCGTACTATTATTCTAATGCCCTTAGATTTCCAAGATTCTACGTAGGCATTACCGAGATAAGTACTTCGATTAGGTCTCGATTTCGAGGGGCTGTGTGCCATAAATGCCATCCGAAAGGAGTCTTTCAAATGTTTTCCAGCGCAAAAATCTGCTAATGGGGGTAAAAAGGACTCTGACATTTGAAGACGAATTTGCGTCACTGCCTTTATTGAATTATTACCGCCAATTGTCGACCGTACAAGAAAATACAGTCTCCCACCATCTCAAATAAGGAATTGCGATATGCCGCCGTTCTTGTGGGTATTGAACGGTATTGACTGCGCATTGGTCTAAGCGATTTAGACTTCGATAAGCATGAAAAGAGGGGATGTGAGGGGTCGCTTAAAATACGAGCAGCGATTAGTGAACAGCTATTGAAGTGGCGTTGAACGATGATCTCTTGCATGGAGAGCATAGGCAGGCGACTAGAAAACGAGATTATTTAAAAAAAGCCTACGGAGGGTTAAACTTTCAGAATGATTGAGGCCGGGGAAAATCACTGGATAAAAATATAAAATAAGAAGAATTTGGATTTCTATGCGTCAAACACACAAACAGAGGGTTTTACGAGGTCAAAGCGACAACTGAATGTTCTCTGTTCAAGTCCTGAACACAAATTAGCATCAATATAATTTTCATGCTGGGTGGGGGGGGTAGGTTTGCTGATTGTGAGGTTCGATAATTCGTTTGTCGTGTTATTGGCTTGTAAATCCGCAAGTGTTGTTAAGATACAGATCTATTACTATTTACTTGCTGGGTTTGTTAGCTTAATTGTCAGCATTTTCCCGCACGCACCAAAACTACAAAAACCAGTTTCACTGGGGTTTTCCATGACGTTTCTCGGGAATATGTATTTTTGCAAGAAGTGGCGTCCCCAGTGGCCTAGTAAAAAATGCGGGTAAAATGTGTACAGTTTGCTGCTGTCTCATTTCCTAGGACATGTTTCTCGTCAAGTGGTCATGCATTTATTATTTGCGATGGCATTATTCCCACGTCTTCTGTTAAATCTGCAAATTAGTGAAAAATCGATTTATTTCTAACAAAATAAATCTATATACGTACTACTGATTGGATGCTTTCAACCCCTCAATAGGAAGTCCCCACACAACGTAACCAATCTCCATAAAAGTGACGTGCATTCCATCTCAACGGAATGATTCATCGCTCACCCAAACATTAGTCACACACGTCAGCGCAGCGTGAACCAGGGCTTAATCATCTTTGTGCAATTAATCCAGCGGTTAAAGCCAAGTCTGCTCTTCAGGTGGAGTAGGAAGATAACTAATTGTAAACTGCCCCAAACCAAGACGAATATATGTGCCGTGGAGACTGATAACAAAATAACACAGGGAAACAATATCGCATAAAACTTGGGCCATCAACTCTCATCGGCTGTTTATTGTTATGCATAGTAGAAGATCAACAATTTATGATAAATACCAATTCCCCCGTCTGTTCAGTTACAGATTAGGATATTTTCGACAGAATGAATGTAAAGGCTTCTCCTCATATTTCCTGGGTTTTCTAATACGGCAATATTGTTTGTTTATGCAAATAAGCTTCGGCTGAGAAAATGCTTTTTCACTCCAAAAGCATCGCCACCCGTGGATGGGGAGATCTGCAACATAATATTTATGATTCACCGATTGTAGGTCCATCTAACAGCAAGTATGCTGTGCTTTTGTCACCCAGCTCGTCAATCATTCGTTAGGAGAATGCTCCTTTCCTTCGGAATGAAGAGATGTCGCTATAACACCTTTTCCGAAATCGGCCAATGGTTCCGCTCGATCTGTGAAGTACAGACCTATTGCAAACTCATCCGTGTGGTTGAATATGATTGAGAAGCACCTCCTCTCTAAATTGGAGGACACGCTTAAAACTGCCAAAGACCCGTTTTTTTCCTTGAGAGCCAATGTTGACACTCCTGAAATCTCTCCACTCCATAATATCTTCTCGAGCTCAAAATCGAAATTCTTCGGCGTTATTTTTAACAGTCGGTTATCATTTAGTGATCATGTGGATGCCGTCATCGGTAAATTTCGTCACCTCTGTTTCTTAATTCGCCGGTTCAAGAGACATGGTTTGAACTCTAGCCGTATAAAAACCATTGTCCACACTTGTGTGATTCCATTTATTGTATATTAGCCTGCCAATGCTCTCCATACAAGAGATCATAGTTAAACGTCATTTCAATAGTTGTTTACTAATCGCTGCGCGTATTTTAAGCGACCTTTCCCATCCCCTCTTTTCAAGCTTATCGAAGTCTAAATCTCTTCGACCAATGCGTAGGTAATAAAGTTTAATACTCACAAGAAGGGCGGCATTTTGCAATTCGGTCATTCCTTATTCGTCTCGGTTTTTAGTTTCACCGGAGCAGGTGAAGCAGGAACTAAAACACCGTTTTCGTTATACTGTCTTGTTTTATTCTGAAAGTTTTGGTCCTCGTGACCCCAATAAAGCCACTAAAATTATTATTAAATATGTCCTTTGAACTCAACCGCAATCCACCGTTATCAAAATGGGATGACAGCTGCGATTTAATACAGTTTCCCGCCTAATCTCCCCGTCTGTCGTTCCCCCACCCTCTACTATCAATAAAACGCTGTCGCTGTCTTATAAAGTCGAAGGAACTGGTCCGGTTCGATTTCAAGGACAGACCACCGCAGATGGCACAGTGGACGCCATGGCAAACACCACGAAGCCGTGCGAAATTGGGATCCTTTGAATTTGAACGTGGATGAAAAAACCAGGGCATCCAACGCTCTCACTGACAGCCTCGCACCGTAAAGCAAACAGTCTAAAGCCGGTTTGTTTCAAATAAAAGAAGCGGCGATGATCCAAAAATCTCAGAGCTTAACAGAATCGAACCAGAATCAATCAGTGCCATCGATTGGAATGCAAAGCAGCAGTCATTATTAGTGAAAAAAAGCATTCTACTCACCTATCGGGATACTTGACTGAGGGGACAAATTTTGCGCAGTCCAGTTGGGTAATTTTTTGTTCGATCCATGTGGGCTGGAAATAAACAAGGACCCAATAGAAAGCGATTAGTTCACGGGAAAGGAGAGTTATGACTCTCGTTGAGGAGACTGGTAACTCGAACGAAAACTCACGGGAACGATTGTGGACTTGGAAGATCGCGAGGAAGAGGAGGAGGACGAGGATGAGGAGCTGGAAGATGCGTTTCTCGCTTTCCCGGAAGCCCCAGGAACAATTGGACGCCGCTTGACGTGGTGGGCACAGGTGTCCCCCAGACTGTTTGCGGGATCCGTGGCAACTTGACTGTGGTTGTGGTGGTGGTGAAGGGAACGATGGCGGTTGCGATGGCGAGATGCGGGGTGATGTTGCTGGGAAAGGGTTGGCTGGGTGTGATTAGTGACCGCATCCTTTTCCGCCGGCAACCTCCGTCGACCTTGAGCACCGGTTGCTATTGTTGTTGGGACAACAAACGCCGCCATGACGGACAAATTGGTGGTCTAATTGTGTGCGCGTGATTAAAATTCTGCACTATAATGCCAAGAAAAGTAAAATAAAGTCACTGAAAGCGGACGCACAGGGTACACACACACACACATCTTAAATCTGACGAATTAAAGAACCATGGCAACGCGCTTATACGCCGAATAACACGAGCGCGTGGTTCGATGTCAGCCAATCAGGATTGAGAAATTCCGACCGCAACCTAATCTTGAATAACACCTGTCCGACAAACAAAAGAGTTTGTTCATCGGGAATCAGGGGGTTCATTGATACTGAATAATTACAGCGATAACCAAAGATGTACTGCTCTTAAATTACACCACAAGACGGCCCGAATGAAAGAACGAAAGTGACACACGCAACCACTATTTGTGAAATTACACTACAAATAAACCCAGAGACTGCGAAGTCAATGCAACGCACTCGAAGGTGTAGAAATTACGGCCTCACACAAATCCACCAAAAGGCTTCCGTATGCAATGTAGACTAGGACACTTTACTTGTAAGTAATAAGTAGTAATAAATATATCGGAAAAATGCGGACCGAATTACGGTGAGGGCGGGCGGGAAAGGAGAGTCTCTGGTTGTCTCTTCAAGGCTCGCGATTGGTGGCGTTAGCGAGGCTTGTCGTGCAGAATGAAGGCACGCAGGATGCAACGATGACACAAACTTTGAGTAATTGAGTGGATTGATTTCTGATGACCAAGGTTTCAGATTCAGGTTTTCGCATTCTTTGAGCTAGTGAATTCGGGGATTCTGGCAATCACGCTGACTGGTTTCTACTGAATCTGCTGCTTCTCTTCTCGGTTCAACTGAAGTAGAAGGGAAGGGTGGGAAGGGCAGGTGATTAACGGAGCCCGAGGGTATCAGCACAGAAACTTCCATTTTGCTTTTAAACCAACCTCAACATCTCGTGTCCAATAAATCTTAACTACATCCCCGGACCGGTGTGTGGCTGCTACGCAATTGGCATCCTCGCTCTGTTGGTGAGACACCTGGGTTCGACTCCCCCCAGGTCAGGCAACCACCACGCGTGGAACTGGGGTCGCCTCTACCGGTTAAAATATTCCCAAAAATCTTCATGGTAAACCCCAATGAATCCTCTTGTATGAAAACTTAGAAGGCGCGAATTTTGAATTTTGGGGCATTAACCAATGCTGTACCGCGAACCCAATCGAAAGGCACCTCGGGTAATTTCCGAATAACCGCCACTTCGCCAGTTGTTGTGAATATGCTCCTGCATACGCGTTTGTGTATGACAAGAGATACGAAGTTGTACAGAGCGGCAAACCCAAGCTCTTGCAACGCTTGCCCCAACATCAACGCGACGATCAAGTACAAACACGTAGGTCCAACGTGCAGGTCTTACGCACAACTCTTATCTACGCGCCACTAATGATATAGAAGATAATGGTTTCTTGAGATGCACAATTCGTGAGCAAACCCTTTGACAGAGGAGCTCACGAAAGTGGCCACTCATGTTCCACAGAGAGTCTGTAACTGCATCAACAACAAATACTACCGCATACGACTTCACCATGGTTTCTGCAATACATTCTTCGAGGTACCGGCAATCATGGCCTCAATCTCCGACGGACGAGCTCACGAAAGTGGCCACTCATGTTCCACAGAGAGTCTGTAACAACTACTACGACCATCACTTCTCCTTCTCGCCCGGGAACGAATCGACGAAGCGCAAAGACCCTGCTACACTTACAATACACAGTGTGCAATACTTAATAATTAGTTTTATGTATTTTTTATCGATTGTATCAGCTTCCATTAAATGCTAAACGTTTTTGTGTCGAAATTGAACGCACCCACGCAACCTAGCGCAGCAGTCTTATAAACTAGTAGATGGCATAGACACCCAATAGGCATCCGGAGTAACCTTCCACTGTAAATAAACTAACTGATAAAGACGACGAGAAGATTTCCCTCCCCCCAGAGAGAATTCAACGCGGTGCAACCCGACTGCCGTGCATTCTAGTCAAACCGAAACCACGCTGACGCCAGCGCCTGATGTCAAGAGGACACCAATCATGAAATCACATTCCATCCCCCCATTTCTCTCAACTGCAACAACATCACTGTCGCTGAGTCATCCGGGATGTTGAAAAAAAATAACGGCCTGAGTTCTACGCAGGCCACTGTGTTGGTCGGGTGGACTGTTTTCGGTTCTGGCAGTTTTAGACAAAAAATTGGCAGGATTCACGGAAATAGGCGACTGCCATTTGACGCGTTCATATTTCCATCGAGGGCGTTTTGTAAACCATAATTGTCAACTAACCTCGGATGCGACTTTTTTCTGTCTCGAAATCTCGCAATATATGCAACGTCCTAAGTGGTCTCGTTTTCTTCACTGGGGACTGAAAATGCATAGAAACGCGATCGTGTTAGAAAAACGAAAGATGATATTTGGAACACTTTTGAACGACCACGCAGTCACAATTTTCCTCTACGATTCGTAAAGAAGGGAATAGTATGGCATGCTTTTCTGGCTCTAAAGATGCCTCATGAGCTCAAAAATTATGAATTCCATCGGAACATAAGCATGCCTAGACAGTGGCACAGTGTTTTAAAATCTTTATTTAAGAAAAAGTATACCATCAAAAGTATAACATCAACTCGCAAACTAAACTGAACATTCTAAATTGCAAAGAAATGCACTTTATACGATGGCTTCAATCTACCCCAATCTTCGCCCTTCACAAAAATGTCCATATGCAAATCGAGCAGCCAAAACCGGTTTAGGACCAGTGACAATATTACCAAGAACCTTCTCAAACCTCACAGAAATGCAGAAGGGATTAATAATAATAGCTGACCCCGGTCACGTGTTGCTGTGGCTCAGTAAGTCGTCTAATCTGCTTATATTGACATGCATGACCTTGTCGTGGGGGCCAATTGGCGTTTCCGATACCAATTTTTCAGCTGATCGATCGTTAGGGGGCTCGACACGCAAATCTGTAGTTAGGTTGGGTGTAGAGCGTTTCAAGCAAGCATTGATTCGGGTTGTGACACCATTTCAAGGCAATCGGTCGGGTGATTTTGGATCTCCGAGATCAAAGGCACACATCACGTAGAATAAGTGTGCGAGGCAATAAACGGTCGATGAAACGACACCCACTCACTTCACCGAATGGAATATTCCCGAAGAATTTAAGTGTCTCGAATCTAGGATGCTTGACAGAAGCCAAACAACGCCCGAAACGGTTTCATCATCCATTTATAAACTGGTAAATTCACCGTCACAAGTAACACGTTTAGACACGTGTATAAATATTTTTTTATCAAATGCCCTTAAACTTGAGAAGAAACGCAAATTGATTGGTTTAAAGCCAGCCGCTTGACCAATCACTGGACCGTGAAAACATGAACTGAGAGCCATGTATTTTCTGGTACGACTGTTCATCAAACCAAGCAATCCGTTGCCTAAACCAATCAAATTGTTGGTTCAACCAAAAATAACAATCCAAGCAACACATCCTCCACTGACTGGCTAATTCACCGTTGAAACAGCGACGATGACATTAAGAAAGCAAGGTTGTAAATACTAGTGGAATTCGGTCCGTTAAGTGGACCGATGATTGGGACGCCATGTGTAAACATATTTCCAAGAAACCTCGTGGCAAACCCCCCACTTAGCCGGTTTATCCTCTAGTAGGAAAAGATAGACGCGAAAATGTGAATTTTTTCATATTTGATGCTGCGATTCGTCGTGAAATAAACGTTCTTTTTCTAAGGTAAAGTTGGAGCAAACTTGAACCGAATAGAAATTTTATATTGGGCATTCAAACTTTTCGAAAACTGGAAATGTCCAACCGATCAAATCGCGCATCTACCAACAGACTCTTAGATGCCAATGACCTTGACTGGTGTCACATGAAGGCGCAATAGAAACGCTGGTGCGATCGGATAAGCTAGGTTGTATGAAAAAGCAACACAACAGCACTGAAATTTGTTGTTGACACGAATGAAACCGAATGTGTAAAATGCGAATAGGAAAATGTTGGTGCGGCCTGCTCTAATTAGTTTACCAAAAAACCGAGGGAGGCGATTTCGCGACCATTTCCTCAGATGGAGTGCAATCGAAACCGGCCCCATGAAGATTCTCGGGAATCTGTTAACAAGTGGCGTCCCCAGTGCCTCCCGAGATTGCCTTCCTGTGAGTTCAACCAATCTTAATGGGTGTTGTTACAAATGGCGTTCCCAGTGATCACGGCAACCCAGCCCAAAATAAAGTGACCGGGAGAAAAGGTTTGCCGTCGACCATAGCGCAGCTAAGACCCCTTCTTTATCGGGGTATTCGAGGCGAAGAGATCACGAAAGGAGTCATCCCGATTTATGCAGAGACGATGGAACAACAACGACAACATAGAACTAATACCGCAGCCGACGTTTTGGTAAACCGAGCTAACATACGTTCAGCTGCTGACATTGAAGCGAAACGACGACAAATTAGTACAGACCACCAGGAGCAAGTTTAACTGAATCGACCGGCTGACCTCAGCTCGAAGTATCTCCAGCGGGTTATGGATTAAACACGAGGATGAACTTAAGAAATTATTGTACAAACGAGACTAACCGTCACATGTCCCAGGGTAGCGCTTCCGGAAAAGCAGACAACTAAAAAGACGCATTGGGACTGTGAAACTGGACGTGGAGCTCGTCCACAATTTTATCTCACCAACAGAGCGAGGATGGCGACACCACTACACCACCGGGCCAGCGTATAACAGGAGATAGCCGCAAGGTAAAACTGTCAGCACAAACATCGAAAAAAATAATAGAAGAGTAAACAGTTCTTGCGAAACCACGCCCACTAACGATTTCTCCTACCCCACATGCGAGTGACTTGCGTGGCGTCAGAAGTTGCCGAACCTACACAAGAAACCCAAGGTTCCAATTTTAATGCCTGGATCGGGAGAGAATTCGGATTTTATGAGACCGAAACGTGGTGCCACACTGTCGAAACGTCAAGTTGACTGGTATACCCAACCAAATAAAACGATAAATCAATGATGCACATAAAATGACCTTAAATGCTCCCTGGCGCCTAACAATACAAATCACAGAGCGGTAACGTGAATGACGATGAAAAATTCAGTACCCGTTGAGATCACAATTGTTAAAAAACAATAGACCACTAGAGTCCAGACAATTGAAAAGTTAAACAATAGGTGAATGATTGTGTGGTTTTACGAAAATGAACTTTTGCGTGGATCGAAAACAAAGGGTTAGAAGTTCATCCGTTTTGGTTTGCTTGAAGTACTGAATCGCAAAACCAAGCGGAAAAAACCCTGGAAATTGAAGCGTCACTAAAGAACATATTCAACAGACCTTGACAAAGAACAAGCTACACATTATATCCATGGTTCAGAAT
>JAPUBX010002933.1:0-14185 GCA_028672205.1 Proteocephalus fallax
CTTCTTCGACCAATGTGTAGACTATACCGTTCAATACCCGCAAGAACGGCGGCATATCACAATTCGGTAATTCCTTATTTGTCCCGATTTTAACTTTCTCCAGAGCACACCTTATACTTGTTATCTGCCTCTTTTAACTGCTGAAAGATTTTGTCCTCGTGACCTCAATAAGGCCACTACAATAATTAATTATATTATTATTATTCCAGGCATTGTCTCCAACCTTAGGACTATTCGAACAAAAGAACTATATCTCATTAACGCCTATTAAAATCCAATTTAGGTCGCGCTTTCTGTTAGAAAACCACGTAACGTATTTGCCTTGAAAATATCTGCAAATACTTAATTCCCACAGCACTGTTTTTTTCGAATTTCAGAGTTAACTTTACTATAATTTAGTGTGTTGTTATTTTATTGACAAACAAATACAATATGAATAGCCGATTCGCTTAAACAGGGTCACAGTCAAACGCGAAGCCAGGCTTCGTAATCAAACATTTGTAGTATAACATTATCGGAAAACTCGCCGACGTTACATTCTGTTGTCAACTTTAATGCGCGTTACATGCATGGAACTGAAATTAAACCTGAATTATTTTTCGGCTTTTGTTTTCAAAGCAACAATCAAGTTTATAAGTAAATAACGTTTGCACTGCATTAAAATTAAGCAAAGCAGGTACACAAACATTGATAAGCGTAATAAAAACAATGTCATTTTTTCGTGAGCGTCGAATTATACATTTAAAACAAGGTGAAAACAGCTAATGCAATAGTAAAAAGAGATCTCTATGGTAAATAGAGCGTGTTTTTTTAATAGTGGCCGCTCTTTCGTTGCAACGACGCCTCATCTGATACCGTCTTATAGAGGGCTAGCTAACAACGAAACGCTTCAAAGCCAAGTTGACATCGATTTAGTGAAGTCATCACATTGATATATGCCGTTTGTGAACCACCCAGATCGGAAAACCACACATAAAACCTGTATAAATCGTAGATCGAAGCAAAACGCAGTTAGGCACTTATTCATAGTAAATGTTTGCCAAAGATTTTTCCAGCAAAACTGTAAATTCGAAGACAAGCGATCACTAAGGTTGCCAAGTTACCACGCTCGATACATAAAATATTCGAATTTGTGGGCATACATTAATAAACGACTTTCATTAGTTAGTTATCGATTTATCCGTCAGAATCCCCGTTTAAAATAAAATTAAAGCTTAGTTACACTTGAGTGACTGCTGCAAGCGTCGCTGTGCAATCTCCTGACGGTTAAAGTATTCAAACAAAGTGATTTGTCTTATAATTATCCCGATGGCCTGAAAAATAGTTCGTAGTAATTTTTTAATTAAAATTTGACACAACAATCGAAGTTTCAAAATTTTCCGAATACATAAATGGCTTTTGAATCCGAGCAGACTAATCGGCAATTTTGCTAAAACGGAACGTTCTCTGCGTTAAAAGTATATTAATTCTTTTTTTGTTTCTAACTCGTGTCAAATAATATTTCAAAAGAAAAGGAAATCGTAAATTGTTTTTTTTAAATGCGCGCCAATGTTCTTTCGTTGTCAATGTCTCTTTGTTAATTGTTAAGGAAAGATATAAAAGCACATATAACTAAAATCAATTATTGTTAAAGTTCGGATTAATTAAATTATTTTGTTTTAAAAAGGATTACCAACACCTCTCCAACCGTACATTGTGTGCGAACACTTTTCTCGATTACTATTTTTATTATAAAATCAATAATGTCATTATCGATATAATAAAAAATAATTTATTGGATTGATAATTGATATCGTTTTACCGCTTTGAATAAACAAGCTTACATTTATAAAGGAGAAAGTCAATTGGCAATTCTTCGACGCACACGAAAAGACGTATTTTAAGATAATAGGTCTTGTCGTGGTGGCAATTTGTTTATGACCTTGGTAATTTATTGATTATATTCTAACCTTAAGCCCGCCATTAATAGACAACTATAGCCCAGCAACACCTCCGAAAACCACGTCGCCGATTCGCCTCGAAAACAACTGCAAAAACTCAATTGCCCCAGCTGGTGTTCGATTCATCCAATACAGACACCGTCTCCAACCTTAAGCCCATCATAACAAACAAACGATCGCCCAGCAAAACCTTCGAAAATCCCAATAAGGTCGCGCTTGCTGCTAGATAACCACGTTGCCTTTTCGTCTGGACAACAACTGCAAATACTTAATTCCCCCAGCTTGTGAGCGACCCAGCAAAGCCTCTTAAAATATCAAAAGGAACGCGCTTTCGATAGGCTCCTGAGGTTCACTACATACCGAATTCTTGTACTCGAATGCACGGCGTTAAATACCTTTAAAATTAAACACATTTAAACTATATATCCCGGTTCATTTGTTATTTTTTATTAAAAAAATTTATAAATACAAATTTTTGTGCTTATCATTATAATGATTCACGTGTAATAACGCTCGTTGTTCGCTTTAAGTGAAAGAATAAGAAAAACAATGCGGGCGAAAAGTGATCTCGCGAACCGATGGGTTGTCGCATATTTCCCTTTGTTATCAAAAGCATGCAAAGCACTCATCAATGTTTATTACTGCAACTCCGTAAAGTCAATCAAGTACATCCGCAAGTATTTCAATAAAAGCAGCGATATTGCCGTTTTTGACCTTAAACCAGAAGCTATCCTAAAACCATTCGCACCAAGAATGCATTCAACACTGATTACTGATGCGTCGCCCTCCGGCATAGCTGCTGTGTTGGAGCAAGAGGGCCGACTTGTTGTCAGTAAATCACGGTGTTTATCCACAGCCGAACGCATTGAGGGCCCATAATTATGACGTGGTTTATCGGCCTGCCAAACATATCAAGCATGTCGATTACTTGTCCAGAACTGCGACTGGTACACATTTCACCGCCGACTATTTGGTCAATTGGGTTAAAGGTCTCGGATGCCGGCATTTGCTCACGGCTCAGTACAATGGCTTAGCAAAGAACTTTGTCAAGACCCTGAAGGCGGTTATATCATCCATCAAACCAAGTGCATTAACAGAGTTGCATCTGTCCATCGACAATTTCCTGATGCAGTACCGTAATGCTGATTAAGCAACCACTGGTAAAAGTCCGGTTGTGTTATTCAAGGGGCGCAAACTCAACACATCGTTCCAATGCATTGGATCGGGAGAGGTCACCTTTTTCAAAGGGAATGATTTTCGACCGGTGTTATTATTGGAAGAAGTGGAAATCGTATGGTTAGAATTCTCGATGTTACTGATTTATCAAGTCATCGTCGGCATGTCGATCGAATCCGATTCGATGAACCAGCTGTGCCCGTTACTGATTCCCATCCTTCTGAACCAGCTGATCCGGCTAATACGACTCCATCCGTACCAGACCAAAGCTCGCAAGCTCTACCTCGGCGCTCGGAGCGTCTGGGTTTGAAATCGCCGGTCGACTACCGCATGCCATCGAAGCTGCTGCACCCTGGTGGATGTAGTGGTTGCTAACTTTAACCGTGTAACTTTTCATTGTGTTTTACTATGCTGAGTGCTGTTCCACACAGATAAAAATATTCTATTCTACGTTGCTGCACGTGTTCTCATTCATTTAAGGTCTCGGTTAGCTATGTGAGTTATACGACTATACTGACGATTTGTCTACTCTCTATTACGGGTTAATTCAACCTACCATAAAATCCTATCACAGAGGTCCTATTGCTTTAACTTTAATCAAGGATTCCCAACATGATCGCAATAGGATGTAGGCGATTTGATGTGCTGTATCGCCGTCGTTAGAGTACCGTGTAAGCTTTTGTTTTTTATGCCACTGGAAGCGCGCATTAGAAACGACAACCTTTTTGTACTTCGAGAAGCTTTTTTTGTACGACATTTATGCATCGCTGTCCGATTCCGAATTTTCTACGAATGTGTCAGGTAGGCTGGTTCGAAGGGCCGGTGCGGACAGTCAAGTCCTCTGCTAAGGATGTCTCGATCGGAGACTCGGTTGACTACCCCCGTGGACTTCGTCCATCGACTTAGGGGTTGATGTCAGAGGTCATGGTTTGCGTAGCAGGCTCAGCTTCCGCCCCAGAGTGAGTTTGTGGCGCGGGTAGTGCGTTCACAAACCTAATCAAACCACACACTGCCAGCGTTATGGGTAAAAGTGTGAAAGGGGTGGGAGTATTTGCATTTCGGTTATTTGTTCCAACATATTTTGCATCTCCTGTTGGTGATCGCAACTGCCTGTACAGGAGGGGCGATTATTTTACTACTGAAAGATTTGGCACTGGAAAAAAGTATTTTGTCACAAGCATTAGAACTCACGCAAAGGAAACTGATTGCGCAGTCAAAATCTGATCAGCTATCTCAAATTCCGACGCTCTCGCAGGTTTTAGAATGCCCGACATTGTTGTGTCCCCGGCCGTAGTAGTCAGGCCCGGTTTAACACAATTGGGAGGAGGGCTACTTTTAACACCGCAACCTGGTTAACCGTATAGTTAACCATGTGGTTTGCTTGCTGGCATGTTCTCTGGCATGCATGCAAAGGCGACTTTGCTTTAAGGGTTCATGCGCCTCGAAGCTGATCACAGTGTCATTGTGTCGCCTTACGGGGTTCATTTACGCCTTTAATCTAAGCGATATTCTGTTTTCTTGGACCAACATACAGATAAATCTATCGATTAAGGTAGATTATCCCGCCGACGCATTCCTATACCTTAGACTACGGCGGGTACAATGTTTCCCGTAATCAATCCAAAGTGCTGTCCGTTCCCGATGCTAATCCCCCTAGGATGTTTTAATAGGATGGGAATGAGACTCATCGCTGTTTACTTAATCCAACATCCTGATTTCAAATAGCCTGCGAGCAATATTTCCAAATGTTCCGGTATTTTCGTTGTTCTATTTGTAAAACTGCCGATGACCCGTTCCAGTTTGCTTATAAATCAAAGAGAAGCACTCTGGACGCCGTGGCTACGTTTTCGCACACCCTCCACTCTTCACTTGATGCCGGAGCGAAAGCCGTAGGAATATTTTTCATTGACTTCACTCAAGCATGGTGCTTACGTGACTAGATCGGCCTTCAAATGGACCAATCAAGCGCGTTCGTCACTGGCGCCCGCACACACCACGCGAATCGGCCAGGTTTTTATGCCTCGAAGCTGCATTTCAGAGACGAATAAATAAGAGCTATAAAAACACGCGGAATAAAAGACGGCCCTTTCATTGTCTGAACAAGCAATACGTTTTCATGACTCTGCACGCCCCTCCTGTAACTGGTTTAACAACCCGACTTTCGTTTTGCCAATTATGATAATTGCGAAGAATCAGCGGTATCTACGCCACACATTGACCAGCTGCACCGGTCCATATCGATTATCAGCTGTTGGAAGTAGTCAACCATTAAAACGACGAACCGAGAGACGAGACGTTCAGCCCGCGGCTGAGAATACTCGGTCTCATTTACCGTCGGGCCCATCCAGACAGGCAATAGAAGTGAAGCAAGCAAATTTACAGAGAGATTTTGTCCCGTGCAGAGCTTTGCTTCTCAGTTACGCCGTTATATGAGTTGAGTTCATTTCACATGACATTTCTTTTTGGTTTTGGTACAGGTGACGTCCCCAGCGCAGCCGGCATTTGCTTGGACACGTGCATCCCGCAAGTCGGCCGCACGGAGATGTTCGGTAGTGTGTTAACCGCCTTCCTCATACAAATTTCCTCCGTCCAGTTCACCGGGTTTTCTATCTCTAGTTAACTGACAAATCGGCTTCCAAACTACGCACATCACGTTGAATCAGCAGTCAAAAGACTACACTGTGACTGATTGCTCGAAATTTCCTTTGATCGAAGCTACTGTTGCTGGTTGCTACTGGTTTCTGTCATGATTACTCTGACACGTAATTGTGCTCGACAGATATCGATTTATTCTGAAACCCGCTCTGTCGCGAATATGTCTCTAGAACCAGCAAGGTACGGCTGTAGACACACCAGACGCAATCTGACTAAATTTCCAATTGATAGGACTCCAAAATACGTTTGCAGCTCTAACTGTGGCCGTGCGTAGTGGCGTGCGCTTGTAATCTAGCAACCTGGAGGCCGGGTGGCGGGAACTGTCTCGCGCGCGTTATGGACAAGGCCTTCTATGGCCGCCATTACCTCGTTGTTATTTCCTCCATTCCTGTTAAACATTAAAATGCTGAAAGTTCTGGTCTTTGTGACCTTAATAAAGCGTAAAAATTATTATTATTACTGAGGTGTAAGGTACAGAAGTCTATGTATCCCCTACAAAGATGAATTGCACGTCGTTGATGTTAGCGGTTCTGCAACGTTCAAGGCCAGTCAGAAACGTAGACGTAACCATACCGAAGTGTTTGCGCTGCCGCGTCTGTCTACTGAGTGCGTCGAAGGGTCCAGAACAGAATCACGGCCTGCCAGAATCCGTTGCGACATTTCGGGGCATTTCGGTGAAGATTGCGTTGAAGGAAGAAGGCTGATAAATTGACTTAAATATCATTTCTCTAACAGACACCGAAACGTAAGTGTCGGAAACGTTGCCTCCTTCGTTTTGCTCAATACGTGTGCTGTGCCACAAGGCGCAGTGATTTCTCCCTTCTTTTTGAACTATTGCACGTCTTACTTTCGGTCCTCTTACGCAGACGACAAAATTGAGGACAACAATCTACAGCCCGGGCAGTCCGTCACTGAGGCAATCGAGTTGTCTTCATAGAATTGCCTTCTTCTGGACGCATCTCTACGATATTTTTCTTGAGAGCAGATGGTGACACTTTGGTTATCGCTTCACTCCATAATTTCACCGCCAGTTCAAGATCAAAATTCTTCGGCGTTGGTTATCTTGAGTGATTAAGTTGAGGCAGGTTTTGTTAATGCCGCTGCCCCTGTTTCTTATTTCGCGGTAACACGTTGCTGAGATCCAGTTAACCGAACACTACCACCCTCGCAGGTGGCGCGTATATAGCTCCCAGTACATGCGCTTCTTACGTCTATATTTTTAACCATTTACTTGCACCGACGTCTGTTAGAGTTTGGCGCATGTAGTAGTAGCAGTAGTAGTAGTAGTTAAGTAGTAGTAGTATGTATTAGTAGTAGTAGTAGTAGTAGGAGACCCTTACATGTGGGGGCTTTTACATGGTTGCCAAACGCAGGATGTCGTTTGAATCAGCCTTTCTTGCTCATTAATCCCACGTATTCGTGCGAACGTATACATGGATAATCAAAACGCAATCCCTTTATTTTTGGGTGTTGATGCGAACGTTTTGGTTCAGGCACCGTATTAAATTGAGGTCGCATTATTTTATTGAACTAAGATCGGTTCAAACCTGCCTAAACTCCAACGAAACACAAGCACGGTTTGACGCCAAGGCTACTGTCTCGACAACAATCTGGTCAACATAGTGCTTCAGCGACCTCAAACCCCCATGTTCCCTTGCTTGCTCGAAAAGGCGACTTTGCAGATTGCGTGCGGGGATGTGCGTTAAAACGCAGCTGTCCTGGCAACGGCATTGGCCGACACGCAATTGTTGTGGTCGAAATACGAGCGCATAAGTACGCTAACCGAATACAACGTTTGGACATTTTTCCTGACTCTGGAGCACCCCCCAGGAGGAGGTCTGATTGCTTCAACTTTCTCTCAGGGCGCTGGTTTTTTTGTTAAATATCGATCTAGGTTTACTATGGAGTCATTTGACTCCATCATGTTACTCCCAAAATGTAGAGAAATGTCAACCGCCGAAGTCACCTAGGTGTGTGCCGGAAAATGAGTAGGATGTCGCATATGCGGATATATTTGTTCCTGTTTTCATAAGGTCACAGGTGCGGTTAGGAGACTTAAGTTTAACCAATTGTTATGCAACATTGAGTTTTCAGAACCCCTACTGAACCTTTGCAGTAGCACGAGGAGAGTAAATGAGCTCTATATAGATGCATAGTATAGGAAGTCTTCGTCCACGCAAGACTTAGCTGCGATACTTCGTTCAGGTCACCGTCATTGTACCCGTTAGTGAGCAGGCGATGGCAACCGCTGAGCAAAATATGGTCGTCTCACCCAAGACGATCGAAGCTGCTTATAAGCGTGGTTGCTTGAGTGGAGGCAGCAATGAACTTTGGACGCGACGATACCCGAGATACGGGAAAAAAACTAAATTTGCTTGTCTTGCTGAAAATGCGGCAAGGCCACGAGAATGGTTGTTTTTGAATCGCCCTTCCCACGACCGTAGGCTTTTGTACTTGACGGCAACAAAAGCAAGTAGATGCAGGGTGTCGGTAGGACAAAGAAACGAACGTTCTCAGATGACAATAGAAACACGCAATCCGGATTCAGTCTGAAATAAAAACTTCGCCCATAAATTCATCGACATGTCGTTGTAATAAATCGTTGACATCGATGCACCCCCCAAGAGGAGGTCTGATTGCTTCAACTTTCTCTCAGGACGCTGGTTGTTTTTGTTAAATATCGATCTAGGTTCACTATGGAGTCATTTGACCCCTCCGAGTTCGTTTTTCATTTATTTGTCCCGATGCGTTTGTCAATGATTATCATAACGGATAAAAAAGTTGTCTTGTATAATTAACACGAATAATGCGTTCCTATATTCACTATTCTTCATCATTATTACGACTTAATATTTTGGCTTACTCTTTACTTTGAAAGAATGATTTAAAGCGCAATGTGTAAGTTTTCAAAATCTTGGCAAACATTTTCCTCTCATTTGTCTCTCAGCGAATCGTTCAGAAAGGTGTCAGATTCTTTTCAGTACTTGTGTGGCTTATTGAAAAATATGCAGCTGCATAAATACGAATAAATTCCTTGTCCCAATTATCGAATATTATCAATTTATTGAAACAAAATCTTACATTTGGATTTCATTACATTTAACAGAAATAAATATTCAATTTTTATAAAGAAAGCCTTATGAGATTTTTTGATCAACATGAAATACAATTGACACGGCTTTGCGGATAGGGAAATTCTTATCCCGGTTTGATAAAAGCGGCAATACGTGAGATAAATAGAGTATGTTTATCATAGTAGAGTAAAAACGGGATTCATTGTATCAATATGATACTACCTCAACAAAATCAAAAAAACTTATTTGAATGCTACAAACACAAAACAAAGGCTGACAAGTTTCTTAAAGACTATTAAAATTGCAATTTTGTCAATTTACGGTGCATAGAATCGTTGCTTACACTCTCGAACAGTCTGTTTTGGAAACTGAATGCTTTTTCTCCTCACTACATCAGTTTTTGGAAACAAATAATTTTAGCGTCAATCAATATCTGTCTAATTATGGCCGGCTACACTTGAATTGCACGCGCGCAACATTGATTGCGTACGCGCAGTATTATCAACGGGTGGCGCTAAGATTTGCTAACGTTCAACGGATTTGTGCCCGATTTGTAAGCTGGCGAGGAATACAATTTAAATTATTTTCCCTCCAGGGATGTTTAACATGCCTGTGACAGCGATTAAATTGTTAAAAACTCGTGAACCTTTATAAAAACGAATGTAAAAAATGAAACAAATATCAGAAAAACAGGGTACCAATATTTTTTTTTAAAGATAGGTTCTCTGGTAATTGGATTGAAAACAGTTCAGGAAGTATTTATAAGGTCAAAACTAGTGCTTGAATTCTTGTACAAAATGTTAATTTATATGATATTTGGTAACCGTTTTGCAATTATCCAGAGCATCTCCGGCGTCCGAATACCTACTCAAACTGTTTGGCAAACTTTTTGCTTTGAGCTCGAGGCGAAATTATGAAGTAGTCGGCAAGTTAGTTTGAATTCAGTAAGGCTGTAAATAACGATTGGCGACTCAAATGTCCAGTTTGATCCCATTTCGCGCGATGCGGTAATTAAGGAGCATGTCGATTGAGACAATAAAAATAAATCTAAAAAAAGCATAGCCCTGACGAACCTTAGCAAATTGGAAATCGAGATACAACGACAACTGATTCGCCCAATGTGGCTGCCTCTAAATACTGGTAATGCGGGCATCTCTGTTTTTTTTAAAAAAATCAAATAGTTGAAAGACCAATTATTGGGAGGCGTTTCGGAAGCGGTACCTTTACTTGCGAAAAGCCCATAAGTAGTCTTCATCCCTTATACATAAAACACGAAAATGCCACGCATCAATACTACACGCCATTTAAAAGGATACAATATATACAGGACAGTTGTGATAGTAGAAAAAAAGTTTAATGACAGGAGTTCGGAAAACTGTAATTTTACCTACTTATAGACCATAAGTAGTATATAGATTTAAAAATTCGGGGATCTCTGGATGTAAAAACACGGAAAAAAGGTTTACATGAAACACGATTGTGAGTGACATCAAATCTACGGTTTAGTTGTATAATTTGAAAAAATGAACGATTATTTTGAATTATGTATTAATTCAAGCGAAAACTGCCGGAAGGACTAACCGTTTTATTCTATGGCATGCATTGTTATCCTTCAAAACAAAATTCGTTCGACTAGATGGGGTTTTTGGGCATTTGTTTGGGTTGGCTTTACTTGGATTTCACGCTCGCCACATTGATTGCGTACGCGCAGTATTATCAGCTGGTGGCCCTCGGATTTGCGGTATGTCGCATAAGCTGGCAACGAATACAATTTCAACGATTTTCCCTCTAGCTATATTTTCCATGCCTTTTACAGTGATTTAATTGGTCAAACCTTTTGTACTTTTATGAAACGAATGTAAAAAATGAAATAAAATATCAAAAATCAGAATTTTGACAGGGTTAAAATATTTATTGATAGATATTTTCTCTGGTAATTCGATTGAAAACAGCTCAGGAACTATTTATAAGGTCTTAAATATTGCTTGAATTCGTGTTCAAAATGTGAATTTATATGATATTTGCAATTATCCATAGCATCTCCGGCGTCCGAATTCCTACTGCAACCGTTTGGCAAACTTAATATATTTTTCTTAAGTTTCTTGTAAGAGCGAATAACAGCCGGTCGGGCCCAAAAGTTCCGACTCCGCAAAAACGTTGTGCATGTTTGAGAGTTATTTTGAATAATTTCATTGTCAGTTGAACACTGGCAAGTTAGAATAACAGATAATACACGCGTTCCCGTCGAATAAAGCAGAACGTTTATCATCGTATTGACCCCGTAGCTTGTCAAAGATGTTTTCAATTATTAAATCGATTAAAGTGTAACTTTAACCAAGTAAACTTTTCAAAGCTGACTCGTACTGCGTGAACAACGATCCCAAAAGTCCGCGCTTCAGCACGGTTCTATTAAAACAAAACTCTTAATCGAAATAAGAACTCAAAAGCGATTGGAAAGTATGTAAAAGCTTACTAAGGTCGTTTAGAAGTTGTTGTTTATTTTACGTCTTCCAGGTTTGCAGTCTTTCGCGTGTGATTCGTGCCAAAAATATTTTTCGACGTCAGTGGAGTCCTTCGAATGAAACCCGCCACTCGCCAGTATGAGAACCTGCCCCCCATTGGCTATCTGCGTTCCCCTGATGAAAGTGAGGGTTTCATTTGAAGGACTCGCGAGGACGACACGAGCGACGCAGACCACACACACTGTTGTGAACGAACGATGTGTGTTTCGTCAGACTCCACTGCCTCGAAAAATATTTTTGGCACGAATCACACGAATCAGTTCGATAAACATATAGAGATTGGCGATATTCCAATTCCCTGTTTTGATGATGTGGCTTGCATCCATAGTGTAATTTTGGACGGGGAACTTAAACTGCCAGGACGATTTGGCAAACTACTGACAAGAAAAAGATATCTTCTACAACTTATTATTCTACTTATACTACTGAATCGCTGTTTATAGTACTAAGATGACTTCAAACACTTCTTTTGCTTAAAATTCGACGCTAATAAATGCTTAATAAACTAAGACTATTGCAACAAATTATGATACTTGACAATACATTTGGTGAAAGCTGTGTTGAACGTGAAAGCAACAACGTTTTCTTACCTACACGCCCTCTTGCACATAAACCTACCCGAACAATATGCACCCATCTGAGCGCAAACACTGTAAGGATGCGTTCCAGAACCCACTCTTCAAAGGAAGAGCCATTGCCACGACAGCATTCTCCCTCCCGACATTTATTCAACAGGCTACACGCGCCTAACTTATCCAATGCCCTTGAGCACTGTAAAACCAACCGACTTATTTGCTGCAACACTAGAAAATAAGGAATCTTTCCCCCCACAACACCTCATACCGCAAACCCTTCAAATGACCGACAATTTCGGCCAATGTATCCCAAACGCCCGTACATACCTCAAATTGGTTACGAACTACACAAAGCTGCCCTGGCGCAATTCTTGCCCCTGAAGTGGCCTACGAAGTAGACGGCCTTGCCCCCTCCACCCTCGCCCTATACTAGCAATATTTAGAAGCCCTAGAGCAGCTGTTTCAGTCCAGTTCGGGCACCATTGACGCCTACGTTAAACTCCTCAATCGCACCCAGCGAGACGGGGAGTGCCTGCGAGACATACAAATACAGCAAATACCTCAGGCATTCCATAGCGTTTTTATGATCATTAAATTAAAAAAATCATAACTTTAAGGAAAACGAAAAGGTCAACTCATTCGAAACGGTTTTCTTTCTCTCGACGCGTGTTTCAAAAAAACGCAACAGTTTAACGTACTAGGGTTCCCTGTGAATCTGATTGTCCAAAACATCGATGGTCAATCAATCGAGATGAACGCTGCGATCACCACACACGAAAATCCGTTCGCACTTCATTTGGGAATATGTGATGTTCATTTACGAACACATTTGTTTGCTCTAAAATTCCTGTGGCAGCGGCTAACGGCGAACGCTTGGGCGACCTCAAATGCCAATGTTCTTGCTCATCAGTTTACGTAACTTTCGTACATGCGCGCAGACGTGTTGAGGGTGTTGATGCAGACATTTTGATCTGGTTACATTTTAATTGGGGCATAATTATTTACTTAAAAAGAATTCAGCTTAATCCTGCCAATAGCCTAAAGTAACACGCAAGCAGTTTCGGGCATCCTTGCAAACGCGATTGGCAGAAAGCGATCACGCGCGCGTAGTAGTCAGCTGGCGGCCACGGGATTGGCGGGCGCGCTTTTGGTGCGGACGAATAGGGGAGCGGGGTTGTGTGGACATAACAATATGCAACTTGTAGCCGGCTGGT
This sequence comes from Proteocephalus fallax, assembly GCA_028672205.1. Classification (NCBI taxonomy): domain Eukaryota; kingdom Metazoa; phylum Platyhelminthes; class Cestoda; order Proteocephalidea; family Proteocephalidae; genus Proteocephalus; species Proteocephalus fallax. The sequence goes on from JAPUBX010002933.1 coordinate 13,157, forward strand.
GAAACTGAATTTCTTGTACATTGTCCTCGTTTATTCGCTAAAACGTATTCATTGGAAATCTCAATTTTCTGTATTAAGTTGGCTTGTAGAAATTCTTAATGCGAAAGTTTTGATCCTTTCTGACAACGCGCAGAAGCTTGTTGAGCAATGCCACTATAACTGTGCTATTGGCATTTTTTGCCCGACAAAAGCTCGGCGTCAAACACTTGGATTTTATTAAACCCATTTCGGGTATTAAATGGCTGCCGATGGAACTCGGGGACAGTTTGCCTTAATCTGCCTCAAAGTTGAGTCTGATTGACGTTCTACACAATTTAAGTACGAATAAAAAAACGAAGACGCTTCAACTGAAGGCAGGCAGCCCATCAAACGAAGAAAGATCGAATCTTTTCTATATAGACTGGCGATTTTTTGAAGCGCCTATAAACGACTTAGAAAGAAGAAAACGATAAAAAATAATGATGAAAATGCTTTCAATTGTGCATGCGCCACTTTCAGAGGTTTTAGAGGCATGGCGTCGAAAGATTGTGTTTATTTTAATTTGTGAGGAAGCAAATTAAAAGCAAAAAAGGATGGATATAGTTGGTCGTCACTTGAGATGGTGAAAGATTGGTGGCTTCATTTCGGTCAAAGCCATGGTTGCAAAAGAACTTTTTTGAGTGTTTGTTTCTTTGATTGGTTGACATCAGAAGTGAAGCCTATGGACAATTACAAGTTTTCCACGTTAATTAGGGCTGTAACCGAGTTGAATGGGCTTTTTATCAATAAAGTGAATTCAAAATCAGGTTCAGAAAGCTTTGACTGGTAAAAGTACGGTGGATGAAACACCCGAGGAACATGGAGTCAGGATGATGAAACATTGTTTGAGAAGCTTTTATAGTTGATAGGGATATACATATAAAGCATATAAAAAAAGATGATCTGGAGATAGAGGAGAAATAAAGGGCCCAGTAATTTGTGAAACTGGAGAAATACTAAGTGAAGACGGAAGATGGATTAAGGATGTTATCGTTCGGCCCTGAAAACTCG
>JAPUBX010002943.1:0-58845 GCA_028672205.1 Proteocephalus fallax
GGATCAGCCATCGGAGACACTAGTCATCCCGATGTTCGGACAGGCCACTGTCAGCTGGCCACTGTCGACTTCAGCCACTGTCGCCTCCAACGATCTCCTCCACGCCCATCGACAATTGGGCGAAATCTTTTCCGCAGTCACCATGGCCGTTGCTCTTCGCCGAGGTGTGCGCGAACTACCGCCGCATCTCTGTGGTGAATCGACCAATCCCCAGGCTGTTCTTGCGGCCAGCGATAGTTTGTTGGCTGCGGCATGTATGGCTGTCGAGCAGTTTGGTGTTCCGAAGGTGAGCATTCTTTACAATCAACTCGTCATTAACTGTATCACACGTCACCCAACCACTCCTATCACCCCCCTTTCTCACCATCTTATTTTCAAGTTGACACATCTGATGGCGTGCAGGATTGCTGCGGCAACCATGGACGAAAGGACGCATCCTGACAACGACGACGAGCCATCTGACAGCGAATCCTCCCGACACGACCGCCTTCTGAAGAAGTGGCTCAATCGCGTCGACAGGCGACACGCCGCCTTTCTTGGGGACTGCTGTGCCGCAACTTTGGTCCTCAACTGTCCACGTGGGGACCCATCCCCCGAGCAGCTGAGACAGGCCTGGCGGTTTGGAGCTGCCTGGGCACGGCTGTCTCGGCTGATTGATGAACGCGCGGCACTCCGAAGAGCAGCTTCGGTAGGTCATTGCTTCTACCCGGCCTCGCCTCGAACTCGCCATCACACTACCCAATCCACACTACCGAATTCCCGAAAATACACATCCTTCCCACAGCCCTCCCATGCCAAAGGCAACACCTCTTTCGCGGCAATCGGATATACGCAAGGTGGCCTCCCTGAACTCACCTTGGCAGACCTCTCGTTCGCCTTGTTGGCTGACGATAGCGGCGAAATGGCGGCTGAAATGTCTGCCAACATCGCGAAGACGTCATCCAACGAAATCCTCCAATCAATGGCCGCCCTCTTTCCCAAAGTAGGCGGCACCAAGACGGACGTCCACGTGCTCGCCGAAGAGGCGGTGAACCTTCTTATTGAGGACGCAAAGTCGTAGCATTGGTGTGTTCTCTATTATCCGTGTTGTTGTAGCTTGTGCGTGATAAAATAGATTTTACGTTTGCATCAACTCACTTCCTTCTGATAATCGGCTTATGGGGTGATAGCAGTGATTCTGGATTTTTTCGTTTTGAAGAGTTTCTATAATCAACAACGGAATAACTATAAATGCAAAATGTGTTCACGCAAATACAAGAAATAGCATCGATGTAAATTTGGCAGACGTAAACGTGTAATGGCGGTCATTGGAATGCGTTTCATGCATGCATCGTTTAACTGCTCTGCATTGCACAGCCATCTGTGTCAGATTTACACTTGGGGGTGGAACATTTCCCTTGCGTTCTGATGCGATGAACGTTATTGGTGGAAACGCTACACTTGGGGGTTCGGCCGAAGACAAATAAGTCGAGTGTAAATGGAGAAATAAGGTGTTAATTCGTTTTTTTAATTGGTCAATTACTCGTACCCCAACCATTACACGATTAGCCAAGAGGTCTTTTCGATCAAGATGGTGTGTTGAAACCAAATTATTTTAATAATAGCCGTCCCTGTTTTTCAAAGGTCACGACAAACAGCATCCCAAATATTAGCAGCTCAAAGAAGCGCCAAATAAAGAGGCCAAGTTTGATCAAATAATTACTGACAACTAGACTCGTGCATTTCCCTGCAGCTCGGCCGTCCATTTCCCCCTATCCTACTCACTGCTTTCAGTAGTTTCTTATATCCACCATCCTCATCTGAAACAGTTTGCGGGGTTGGACACGTAAATAAAGTCGAAGTTTGATATGCAAAAAACCGATCCAATCCTCTCTATTGGCTACTCGCCGGCAAATCTGCTAACACACCGAAGAGTAGCAGTTATTTGTTGGCCCTACCGAAAAGAGTCCAACAAGCGCGCAAAGAGGCCGAGCAAAGTGGCTCTGACTCCAATCGTTGTCGATTTCTGCAGTTGCATTTCATGAAGCCACCAAGTCGTGGAAAGCGCTGAAAGTGATGTTGGACTTGACTAGTCTTTGGGCCTGAAAAGGCTTAGCTGTAGCTGTCTTCCCTTGCGTGTAACATGGCCATCTCTGAGGAACAACGAAGCCATTGTATAACTGTATTAATAAGCAGTATGATGATGACAACCATCAATTCAAATATTCTGGATTTTTTTTATCGGATCGATCATTTTCGGAAAAATTCAGTGTATTGAATGAAATACAAAAAGACTAGCGAGCTTACTGAGCAGTGATTTTTTGTCAATTGACCACGCCTTATCAGCGCTTTCAGCTTTCTTAATTTGTATTCGTAATACGACGACTTGTGCCTGGAGTTTAAAGCTAGGGCAACTCCTTTCAACTGAAATCGACACCCACTCCGATAATGTAAGTGTCAGTTGGAGCGTTTTATGTCGAGGATTGGAAATTGTTGACAACATGACTGCTGTCTCTTCAATTAGCGACTTTTCGACTCATCACACATGTCTTAAGTTATACAAATCTTTCGAGTCATCTAATTGATTTGATCGCTGCACGAGGGGTCAATCTCGGATAAGACTAACGTATAATGATCGCCAATAATTAAAGTCAATTTGATAATGTGCATTTTTCGCCGGAAAACGGGATTGATCGACTAGGGTCGTACATTTAAATCATATTGAGCGTTTAAATATCTTCCAAACTAAAGGTTTTCGGATTTATGTTTTTATCTTAATTATAGCATATTTATTTAAAATCATGCAGTACTTGTTTACATTCAACAATTGTGAAAGGAGTCGTTGTTGCTATTAGAATAAATTTAAATGGCTAGAACAATACTCAAAGCCATAATCTTTGCCCTGGGGCGCTTTTGTGTGTACTAGTACGCATATCTGCGAGAGTGCTTGACCAATTGCCTTGAAAATTGGCACAATTGGTTGAACTGGACAACAAGCGCGTTTGCAACCACCTAAAATTGCATGGTTGGTCTCAAATCTGAAATCTGCCTAATCCTTCCGCGAACTGTGGGACCCATACTTTATGGAGCTGTGAGTTGATGCAAATTTGAAATCTATTTCATCACACCTCGAGAACACAAAAAGGACACAAAAAGGCAGTCAAGTGTAGGCGGCGGCGGCGGTGTCTCGTACAAGTAGGTCCACGGACTGCTCGGCCAACAAGCGAACCGCACTCTTGGCACCTTCTGTTGGCAGGAGGGCGTGCATGGACTCGAGGAGTTCTTGGGATACCGTTTTCGCGATGTCCGCATACATATCATCCGCGATTGCGCCAGTTGTGTCCATCAGGATAGAGTAGGTGATGTCTGCCAAGGTGAGTTCGGGTAGTCCACTTTGCGTGTAGCCCAATGTGGTGATGGTGAGTTGACGTTTGGGATTTGACGACTGTGGGGGCGGGGCGGGTCGGGGGGAAGAGGAATGTTTGAAAATTCAGTAATCTGTGGGGGGGCAGTGGGGTAGGAGGGCGACGGGATAAGAGGACGTGGAAGGACATACCAAAGCTCTCCGGACGGCCTGGCGCTCATCGATCAGCCTAGACAGACGTGTCCAGGCCGTCCCAAATTGACGTGCGTTCCTCAGCTTCTCGGGGGCTGGCTCATCACCGGCACAGTTGAGGACCAATGTTGCGGCGCAACATTCCCCAAGGAAGCCAGTGTGGCGCCGGTCCACATTGTCAAGCCACTGTGCACGAATACCTCTGAATGCGGAGGAAGCGACGTCTGCCAATTCGACCATGGCGTCTTGTTTATCTGCACTCCTGACCTCCATTGACTCTGCATTGACCTAGTAAGATGATGATCATTATTAGCATTACGGTGGTACAAAGGAGGTGGACGAGGAGTAGGAGGAGGAGGGTTTAAGGGCTGCTGTAGTTTGGAAAAGAAACGCACCTGTGGTAAACCAAAGTCCAGGAAGGTGTTACACGTGGAAAGCAACAAACTACTGCCGGCATCATAAACAGCCTGCCGATTTGGAGGTGCCCGAAATTGAGGAAGTTCGTTGACACTTCTGAGGAGCGCAGAGGCCACGGTGAATGCCGAGAAGACTTGGCCCACTTTTCTGTGTTGGCAGAGGAGGTCCTCGGAGGCGTCATTGTTGTTGTTGTTGAAAGACGAGGGGTCTAGGACGGCCTGTCCCAACATTGGGATGATAAGCGTTTCAGGGGGCTGATCCGACGCCCTTCGGATCTGGAATAATTTGGGCAGTTCTCTAAACAATATGGGATCGGGGTACTTTTTCGAGTCTCGATATTTGCTCAAAACTGCGAGTCGTGCGGCCTGTTCCATGACGACGCTGCAGGCTTGGTGTGGACCCAGAACGGTGGTGATGTCGGCATAGGGTGCCTGACCACCGAGTAGCTTCTCCAGGCGAGACTGGATAGACTTCCAAGTTATGCCCTTTTTTAATGTTGCTGTCAACGTGTTCATTTCAACGGCGGTTTCGCAGTAGCTTCTGTTGGTGCTGCTAGCTCAGACTGGCGTCACCAAATTCGGATTGACGTCAGCTTCCGTTGTCCGCACCCCTTATAGGCGCAAATCAGGGTTTGATTGATTCCACAACGGTGTCAGATCAGGCCGACTGGCCTGTCCATCTGTCTGTCGGGGTGCGGTGACTGCAGGCGACCCCGACTAAGTTGATTGGCTGGATATGGGATCGATCAGGAAGGGGGCTTCGCGTCATCGAATTTCTTTGCTCACTTCACGACCCACGTATGATGATTGACCATAATTAATGGCTGTTGAAAGGTCAATTTGTTAATGACGGTTGCTTTGGGTAATCTTTTCCGGCCACATAATTTAAGTCCGATTAGATGAACCGACGCCGATTAACTAATCGGATTAGCGGGGTCACCTATGTCGCCTGCCCAATCCTCTACAGCTGTGGTTCTCAAGCTGTGTCGCGAGAGATGCCCGGTGTGTCGCGAGAGTTTTGAAAAATATTCAAAAATGCTAGGGTTATAATACAGTTACTTATAATTCAGTTTGTATTTACCAATTTGCAATTCACCGTTATTTTCCATCACTTAATATCGACGAATATGACTGGGTGATCAACCCGTTTGGAAGCAACCAGACATCAAATCTTTCGTGTGAAGAGGAAGAAGAGCTGATCGAGTTGAGAAATGACAAATTCCATCGACTGGGATTCGCCGAAAAAGGTTTGGACGAATTTTGGCTCTCCTTGAAGTAGTTGTTTCCAGCTCTCAGTTTGAAAGCAGTCAAAATCATTTTGCCGTTCGCGTCTTCATGGTGTTGTGAATTTGGATTTTCAGCTTTGACTGAAATCAAATCAAAAAGAGAGCGCGACGCAAATACAAGAAATCGCGTCGATGTAAATTGGCCAGACGGAAACGTGTAATGGCGGTCATTTGAATGCCCTATCCCTAACATGCGTTTCATGCATGTATCGTGTAACTGCACTGCACAGCCATCTGCGTCATATTTACTCTATGCAAACAGGTCGTACTATTTGTGTAATTGACTGACTTTAATTTTACAAATGAGCAGTCAAAATCTACTCTACTAAATGTTAGATAGTAGCATTAAAGGTACCAATGCGCTCATTGGATGACTGTTGCCATGATACAAACAACAAACAAACTGACAAGACGCCTTGCCTCAGTCATTCACACTGGCCTATCAATTTTGGCGAGCATGACCAGTAGAATTCGGTGCAACTCAGCTCCTTGTGGGTCATGCCCACCCCAATTTGACCCAACCGATATTAGACCGTCAAGTCCGCAGGTCGGCCACCATGCCAGTGGCAGTGCCACTTTCGAGAACACCTATGAAGGCACCTATTTAACGAGGACACAACCAAACACAAAGCTCATTCGCGACCTTGATTTAGAAGAACTGAAACAATTTCTACAAGTCTTCCTTGTAGATGGTTCAGATACGCCAATCAACTCAAAGCAATTTTCGGAATTTCTTTCAGACACATCCGTAAAACTAACTGAAATTCAGGTAGACGCGAAACGCCAATTATGTTACCATTCTCAGTCAGATCATCTGTTTCAGATAATCGATGTTGGAAATCGCGGAACAGTGACTTGGGACGAAGTGGCCACCTTCATAATGCAAAAACAAGGAACTGAGGACAAACGGACCCGAAAAGAGCGCAGGATGCAGTTTGGTCCCGCGATACTCAGACGTCCCTCTTTACAGACGACTCCAGTGACGCGCATTCTTAGCAAGCACCATCGCGGTGGATTCTCGGTTTGCAGCAGCGTAAGCCGATTTGCCCGTGTCCGGGGTGATTGTGTCCTTGGTGTCTTAAGTCAGTCATGAAATCGATCTACATGTATTTGGTCTGAAATATAATGTGCGTCCGTTTTGTCCTACACGGAGCATTATGTATGTTCTGAGAATTGGACTGTGTCTAGACGCGCCATGCATTTAAATAAGACCGATGCCAAGACAACCAAAGTAACAAGAATACTCGGAATACTCCGCGTATATAAGTCCCTCGAAGGTCTTTAGTGTATCTCTTCTGGGTAAATTCTGGGTAGTTCGAGGGACCAGAGACATTGTAACACCCACCAAGATCATAGGTCAAATTATGTGGTATTTGTGGCCTGCGAGTGGGTGATACACCAACATCCATCTTACGGAGAAAGTAAGACCTTTCTTTGAGGGATTGCCATGTTTTCTAACGGAAACGTTTGAGGGGGTGGGGAGGGGAGAATTGAATGCGTCCTCTAAAGAAATTATCGTCTTGGATTGAAAGCTCTTGCATTTTTGTCAAGTTAAATAGAATTGCATTACAGTGTCATTGCATCCATCAACCTCTGTTAGGACGGATGCCTCACGACCTGGGGTGGCGACCTGAAGCTTCAAAAAAGCCAGACGTTCGTCCAGGCCCCTTCGGCCAATCAGATCTCCCGACGGCGCAAATGGTTCACGGATGTTCTCTTTCTGGAAGACATAAAAAAAATTATCGTTAGCACCGGGTAAGAAATTTGATGACTCACGATTGGTCGAATGCCAATCAATCAGAGATAAGGATAGTTTACGAAATTGTACTAGTGTCCATGGTATCTTAACTATGACGTTAGTACAATAAATACTACTACTAGTACCGCCACGAATCCCTTTATAGCTGACAGTAAAAAATGATTTTTGGGACAAATTCTTCTCAACCATGGATGGATCTTCATCTTCGCCGTCAAATTGATTTGTTAGCTTTGTTTCAAACTCATCCACTGCTGCACAAAGTCCTGGCTTTTTTAATAGCTTCTGGAAGAGCTCTTATGGATGATATTTCTTCTACATTCGCTTTAATATGCAATGGTTTTGATCACACTTTTATTTATTTCCAGGGACAGGGACCTGGAATTCTTCGACTTGGCAACCTGCCGATTTCACTTTCGTATCAGTGACCTTGAAACTGTTCCCGTTTGTCTTTCGCATGGGTGTGTTTTTGCAAGTAAAATGGCGAATTTTATATTTTCAAATTTGTTTTAATCAATGTATGTGTTTACGAAACTTTTCTCCAAGGGGTCATGACATTGGTCGCAATATTTATTTTATGGTTAAACTATTCACATTGTCTAAAAATCAAAGATTGTTTGGGCAAATCGTTTAAATATGGTTCGAAACGCATTAAAGCGACTTGAATGTAACACAAGGCATTGGGAGGGAAAACACATATTTAAAAACAAATTGTCCAAATATGGCCAAAAACAATGGCTGTTGTGATGTGTAAATCTAAAACATTTTTGTTGAGGCGGTTTTCAATCGAAAGTCAGCAGATTTCAAGTTCGCGAAATCGACTCGTTATATTATTAAAGCTTTACAAATTTAATAATCAAGGTGTTCTTTTTGGCCTGAAAAAATCGAATAGCGTATTTTATTATCAGCCTCAAAGGTACAAAATGAGACCGTGAGTCAAACAGATGTTGCCTGTATTGATTGATTTACTTATTGATTCGAAACCTAAGTCCATTGACTCAAGACAACCGTTGTATTGATTTATCGATTTTAACTGGTGTACCGACAGGTGGACTCCCGGTGACGAGGTGAAACACGCCATTGGCTGGGGTGGCTCTGATGGTTCCGTTAGCGTCCTGGAATTCTCTGACCTGCCTGACCTGTTGCGTGGCTGGCTAATGGACCGGTACACGGAGGTAGAGCCGACAATCTCCTTGAAGCAATTGGTGCTGGACTCAAGAGTGCGGTATCGCCGTGAGCCCACACACGGTGAATGGGTCGGAAAGGTTGGTTCTTTCAATTTGGAATTTATAGCTTAGCATTTTCGGTACGACGAGGATATTGCAGTCGGTGGATTATAAAAAGTTTGAGTTCAGCTGTTTTTTTAGTTTCAAAATTCGACTATTTCATTTTTTAAGGTTCATTTTGAAGCATCATCGGAGCGAATAATCAGTTGCAGTAATCATGAAAATACCGCTGTCGTTATGGGTACGTATTGTGTCCTTTTGCTGATCCGCGTTTGTGTCAGATACGAAATACAAGGTGTGGGCCATGAAAATTCGGCTGCTGTAAATATAATCATCATCCACCTAAATCGATGGAACCAATCACCTTTGGTGCTGTGATGTTGTGAAACGTTCTGCAACATTCTGCGTTTTGTTACACGGCTCTATTATTTGGTTATAAGTAGACCAATCCACAATTCTTTCCGTTTTCAGCCAATAGCTCGCCAAGAGAGAGCTATTGTTCAGCGACCTTCTCCGGTGACCTTGAGGCCAAGTTTCGTGATCCTTTTGATCGGCGAGTTTTTAAAATCCACAAAGGAGCAAGGACATTTGACTTTTCACGCGAAAAGAACATTCTGGTTACTGGAGGTGATCTCGTGTTTCTATTTTTGTGGGGGGGGCGGTGTAATAGGCATATAAGGATATAAAAAGCTACCTATTGACTCAATGAACGAAGCCAGTATGGTGACTCAGTCAACATAATGGTCTACCGAAGACTTCAAAGTTTCACAAATAGCTAAAGGTTAATTATTCCAGATGCTGTCTTCCAGTTCGTCCCGCTTACAGCTCTTTTGTTTCCAATGGCAACTGCTCTTTAGGCATGGATCTCATCATACGGCTATGGAATCCACACATTACGTCGTATGTTTCCCGGTTCATCGATTTTTAACTTAAATTTATTATTCCTTGTTATTGTCACTTGGGGTTTCTCGTTTAATGCCAAAGAAGAAGAAGAAGAGTTGACCACTAAATAATAAATAAAATGTATTTTTATATCGAAGAAAGCTCGTTCCTGAAAAATTACGGACCGCACATTTTACATCATTGACTTTTAGTGGGTGGGTTAGGCCAGGTTCTAAATTAACAATCAACTTCCCCTCTTGTGACCACACGCCTTGCCATCCAATCAAAATTTAGGCTTGCTAAGTGATTTATCAATTTTTAAGGGAGCCCATTGGAAAACTAATTGGTCATGCATCTCCCATCTTCTACTTGTGTTTCGTGCCCGAAGACGATGTGCTTCTCAGTGTCGCTTCTGACCACGCTATAAAGGTGATTTGCCCACATTGTTAAAAACATTTAACAGCCTCCATTTCCTGAACCCCGATGTCTTCTTGGTAGGTCTGGGACTTTGAGACACACGCGTGTCTGGCAAAGTTGTCCTCGAGGGGTCGAAAACGCGACACTCGAATACAAGCCTGCTGCTTCTCCCAATCTGAGCGTTCCCTCGTCCTGGTTACGGAAGAGTTGGTCCTGGTGAAGCTGGCTACAAAGTGGGTTTGTTTTGACTTGAAATGATTAAAGACGACGGTGTTAGTGGCCGCTGTTTTACTAAGGGTGCATATGCGCGTTGAAGGTCATTTGCCTGCTCTAATATATACCGTTCTACCCCTCCGCAAATGGGCCCAACATGTTGCGTGAAAACGATCCCCTCAGTACTCTAGAGGAGCTAAAAGGGTTAATATACAGGCGTCTCGGTGGTTGACAGAACAAGAAATCTAAAAAAAATTGATTTAATAATATTGATGAAACAGATAGGGTTGAGAATTAACACTAAAGTGATTGTTGTTGCACAAAAATCTGAACTGAACACCTTGTTTTGTTTTATTTTAAGCGAATATCTTGAAGAAAAACTGCTGTCGAAAAAACATGATAACAGTGAAGTATATGCGGGATGCTTTTTCACCAGTAAGGAGGAATCAATCACAGCCACTGCTCAAAGGCGGGTGAATTAGCCTTTTTAATATGGGCATTTCCATACAAATTAGCTGTACTTAAATTTATTCAGTAGTTGTTGTTGTCGCATATTTAGCACCTCTCTGAAGTGGGACCCTGTTAAGTCGACCAAAACGTCAATCACCGCGTGCGTGTATAACTACAATTTCAATCAAATTATCATCGGAACCAGCGAATCGGTGGGTGATGTGCCAATTTATTTTTAGGAATTCGCCGCTTTCAAACGTATGAAATGCATACTAATGACATTTCGTGTCCTATCCAGGTTATCAGAGTTTGGAGTGTCGCAAATGGTGGGATGTATTTCGAATTTGACGATGTTCATGGAGGCTCTGCTGTGACGTGCATGTGTTTCGACCAAACGGAGAGACGCCTCATCACGGGTGGACAGGATGGTTACGTACGCATCTGGAACCACAACACAGGGGCCTGCCTCGAGGAACTGCGTCCAGGTTAATCGATTGTTTTGTGGGAATGGGAATGATCATCTTCTACCAAGACTCCGCGAGTAGAGGGGATCGGAAAAACTGAATGAAGTCAATCGCGGTTCGATTAGCGCACTCAACGAGACATCCAAACAACGATCTTTAGTTATTTCAGTGTTCCCGGATGCCATTGGGCTAGGAAATGCGGTTATTAATTGGGTTTCTGTCCAAAAAAGACGAATGATTACAGTTGTGGGGTATGTAGGGCGAGATTTAGGCGACTCACTACAACGAAGTTGCAATTTAAGCGTATTCGATCAAATCGGCACCTCTACCTGGTCGACGACTTTTCGTTTGCTTTTAGGTGCGAGGTCGAACGAGGAGTGCGTCATTGTCGGGGTGTGTCACATTAATATTGGGACAGGCAGGTAATCTACACCACAACCGCGTCACCCATTCCAACTTCTAGATTTATAGGTGCTGTCGGTTGGGGCAAAAGAATAACGATTTTTCCGGATGACTGTAACCAGCTGGATAAGCACGGGCCTCACTTGAAATCGCCCCTGCCGGACTGGCCCCATGACAACGCCACCACAGGACATCGGGGGGAAGTTGTTGCCATGGCAATTTGTAAATCCGCAGCTATCCTCGCAACGGCGGACCACACGGGGCAGATTCTTGTTTGGAATGTCGTCAGTGGCCACCTTTTCAAACGTCTAGAAGACCCTGCAGTCGAAAAAGGTTTGTTGTCGCTTCTTTTCTTAAAACATCGTTTTGCCAAGGAGGCGATGGGTGCACCATAACGAAACTCCTATTTCTCGAGGGTCGGGAGGGTATCAAAAATGGCGCTGGACTATTGTCATGCGGTCCGGCAGACTGCATTAATCTCTGGGCGCTGTTTGTCAAAGACAGCCATTTTGCACAGTTCCGTGTGGTACGTTAATAGCTCGGGTTGGCTTATTCTGATTAATGACTTCCATAGACAACCGATGTCCGCGATGACGCCGCATTGAGTGTTCTTGCAGTTGGGAAGGACCATGGAAGCTGTTATGAGTCGCATTTGTTTGCTGGTGATGATGTCGGCTGGATCCACGTGTGGAACATTTCTGAGTACGGACTCCGTGGACCTGAACCTAATGCACCAAAAAGTGAGTCTGTTATTGTGTCGGATTGCCGCTTTACTGTTTTCGACGTTCGAAAAGTATACTCTCAAAAAACGGTGGTTCGAAACAACTTATGATTTTGGTGCATCCAGTCTATTCATTATACTTTATTCTCAAGTGTACATCTCAGGGTGCACATCTCAAAGGGTGGCTCGGAATATCACCAGATCACAGAGGACTGAGATTAATAATCAATAATATGATGATGAGGATGTATTGGTGGGGGCGGGAAGGAAACGATGTCAGCGCAAACAATGCATCGTTGTGGGTTCTGGAATGTCTCGTTCTGGGGGCAATACAAACCGATAAGTGTCCACAACAACGATGGGCTACGTTAGTCTATTGATTTTAACATGTGCTACTGGTATCACCGGAGCAAATAAAAAGTAAACTGTTTCGTGGCGTAAATTTTGTCATTTTCGGCGCTTGATTATGGATTTCAGCAAAGACCTTGTGAGAATCGGGAATATCCATATTATTTTGAAAAATGCTTAGTCACGCCAAAATCCCGGAATATTAATAACTTAATAGGTGTTTCTATCGGTAAACAAATGTGTTTGCCAATAAACTGACTTTAAGTGGCTGGAACCCAAGACTGATAAATCGATCTTCCTCGTCTTTCAAACCCTCTCAAGAGCTCTTCATGTGGCAAGCACATATTGGTGCGATAACAACACTTGAGGTTGTGAATGCGACTCGGACGGTGGCGTCGGCCTCAGATGACTGTTGTGTACGACTGTGGACCTGGAATGGTGCGTTTGTCGGCACATTCGGACAGCCTACTGGGTGGATTCTCGGTGATGTCCTGTCCTATCAACATCCAATGGGACCTTTTGACGTGCTTATGTGCTCCGGATCATCAAGTGCACTCGCGATGCAGTCAGCAGCAAAACCTACGATTTGGGGCGAGACTCCACAACCATCGCGGAGCCTATTACGAAATGCCACACAGAATAATACTTCCAATGAACTGATTAACGATATTCTAGTGAGTTTGCTATATGTTGTCGGAAACCTTAATGACAAACTATGCTTGTAGGCTTTGCAGAAGGACCTTTTCAGCGATGTGCAAAGAGGCTTGAGAGCTCCCGAATATTTAGACGATGCTCTCTGTGAAACGTAATGATTCGGCTTCAATGATTTGGCTTTTTGTAGTTATGAGAAGAAAAGTAACTTTCACCAAGAATTGAAGCACCCTATAATGTATTGGCAAACGGTTCCAGTATATCAATTGGATGAGGAAATTTCGATTGAAAAACCCGTAAACTACACCGACGAAGATGAAATGCTTCAAGATGTCACCGAAGCTCGTCTAGATGAAATCCTCCCCCGTCTGGGCGGTAGGCATTTGCCGTGGGTACTCTCCGATGACAGTTTAAACAATTAATTATTAAAGAACAACCAGCAAGCACTCATATATGATTATTTGGATTTAAATTGGAAACTTTGTAATCGAAACTTTTACTCTGTTATGAACGTTTTAACATTTTTTGAGAAAATAACTGAAAGAACAAAAACGACCAGGTGGTTGTGTGAAAATAGGATACAATTTTAATGAGCCTTATTTATCGGGAAAACCCGCCTATATAGGTGTATTTTTTATATCGAAGTAATAATATTCTGCGAATAACCAAATTTTTTTATCGTCAAAGAAAGCTTTGTTGATACCTACAAAATTTATAATCCGGACAAACGCCATTTTCGGACGATATATATTCTCAACATAATTCGATTTTGAAGGTACTATTTATTCGAACCTTTTTTGAAGGGTTGGGAATTTATTCGTAACCCAAAATTTCACGATGGCCGTAGACCAAAGTTAGGGGAATAATGTTGTTTATACTTGTAAAAACCTAACCAGGACAATAAACCCACGACAAGTACGCTTTTCGTAGATATTCCGCTCAGAATAAACGCAAGGGCGCATCCCGGAATTTTCTGATCAAGTCGAATAAGTTAATTACTTTCATTTGATAGTGACATGAGTAGATTTCGCGTCTGTACAAATGACGGAAGTTCATAAAGCATGAGCAAATAGGATGAGTGACGTTCGCCATCTAAACATGTCAATGTTTGGTGTCACTAAATAGTGTTCCCTCGAGATAAAGGGGAATATGTACAAATAGCAAACTACGGTGCGCGTTTTGGATAGGGCATTTCAATGGCCGCCATTTCCCGTTTGCCAAACTTTATATACTTCGTGGGTTAAATTGGCCTTTCTTGCAAATTTGCCTTGATGCTACTTCTTTTATTCATCTTAGCTCATTCTGCATTTTCTACGCATGATCGTGACGTCCTGTAATATTTTTGTTTATTGTAAATTTTAATGCTGAAAATTTTGGTCCTCGTGACCTCAATAAAGCGAATATTATTATTAAGCTTAGCAAGGTAACTACCATTTAAAACACCCGATATCTTTGAGGAAGTATTTTTATAATTATTGTAAGTGTTTTATTGACGTCACGAGGATCAAAAATTTAATCGTTAAACAATTATATATTATATATAAGAAAATGTCTTTTATTTACTGCTTAACCTGTTCTGGTGATTTGAAAAATCGAGGCATATAAGGAATCATTGATTTGCGATATGCCACCGTTCTTGTAGGCATTGGATGGTATTGCCTGCGAATTTATCGAAGATATTGACACTTATATAAACTTGAATAGAGGGGATGGGTTGGGTCATCTAATATAGGGCAGCGAGGAGTGTCTATTGGATAGATAGCATAGGCAGGCCACTAAGAAACGCGAACACTGGAATTGGAGCAGCACACCAAAATTATTGGTCAAGGAGGAAGAGGCTTATACAATTACTCATACGTTTGGGTGTCGGTTGTAACCAATTTATCAACCATCCTTTCACGCCTTTAACGCCCACGCATCCTGTCTCAACTGGGTGAAGATGAAAACATGGTCTTAAAACATGTCCTCAACCCTTAGAATGAGTTTTTTTATTTAACTCATTTCAAATCGTTTTCTTTGATTTCGCTATTTTGTTAAACAAAATGATGCGAATGTATACGCCACACATGCCATGGATAGTTAAGGTCGGTGTTTGTGTGATTTATCTATTTGGCGTGTGTTAGGTATGATTTATTTTTAGCTCTTAACTACTGGTTATTGATATTTTCATGGCATTTCCTTATCCGAGAAGACTTTTAACATATATATGCTTATATTCATGACATCATTTTGGTTATTTTTCATAATGCGCATTGTATAAGTTGTATGCGAATTACCGACGTGTAATCGAATAGGGCAGTATCAACAAGGGCTTAGATATTGCATGATAACAAATTATATTGTAGAAATTATTTTCGCAGAGAATTTAAAAAAATCATACCCACCAGAGTGGTGGAAGGTTTCCGTTGGTGCGGCCACTACGAATGTGGCGTCCAACTCTTTCTCTGCAACATAACCACATATGAAGTGATTAAGTCGAACTGTATTGTATTTATATGTTGCGCTCCTCCGTAGTTGACCATTTTATATGGATAATTGCGGTGTGTATATGTAAAAGTTATGCGTTACCTTCTATAGGAATTTAAATGGTACTATATTACTGACCTTTTAGGCGTTACTTCTCAGCCGCAGAGAAAGAACGTCTACTATAGTCATGTTCGTGGTCAAAAACATTTATTTCTTTACATTGTGAATACCATTATTATTATTCTTGACTCAAAATCCCTCCAAACATGTTTGCATTTATTCTAAATATTTTATCCTCTCCTTGCACTGTCTATATTCACAACATCAAACCTGTGAAATTTGAGTATCCATTGTTATTTGTAGCAAAATGTCCCGTAAAGGAACAGCTAAGCTCTCTGATCTTCGGGGTATTGAGGCGTCGATCCAGGAACTCTGGCATTCAGAGCGCCTCTTTGAGGTGGATGCACTCTCCTCAATGACTAAGGACAAGTTCTTTATCACCTTTCCCTACCCCTACATGAACGGCCGCCTTCACTTGGGCCACGCCTTCTCCCTCACCAAGGCCGAATACGCCGCCGGCTATCAGGCACTACGTGGCAAGGCGGTGCTCTGGCCCATGGGTTTCCATTGTACCGGGACTCCCATCCGGGCCTCTGCGGACAAATTGGCGCGAGAAATCGAACTCTACGGCTGTCCCCCCGTCTTCCCCGCGACGATAACCGAAGATCCAAAACACGGGGAAACCCGCGCGGAAGTTGAGGTCAACAAATCGAAGAGTAAGAAGAGCAAAGCAGTTGCCAAAACGGGTGGAATCAAGTATCAGTGGCAGATTCTTGCCTCCATGGGCATCCTGGATAAGGAAATTCCCAAATTCACCGATCCCAACTACTGGCTTGAATACTTCCCGGACTGGTGCATGCGAGATTTGAAGAAGATGGGCCTTAAAGTGCGTTCTTTTTCTCTGAGAATTACGTTTTTCAAGTTGTTTATGACCGCCGAGTAACTCTTGGTTTCAAATATTTCGTCTCTCGTAGACTGACTGGCGTCGCTCGTTCCTCACCACGGATGTGAATCCCTACTACGATTCCCTGGTTCGTTGGCAGTTCCTTCACCTGAGGAAACTACGCAAAATCGCATTTGGAAAACGCTTTACAATCTTTTCCCCGAAAGATAACCAGCCTTGCATGGACCATGAACGCGCTGTTGGGGAAGTAAGTCGGTCATTGCCTCACATGTTTAAAGGTGCTGCTCGCTTTCATTCAACAGCGGTGTGGCAAACTCTGTCGAGAGGTTTAGTACCACTTCGTTATTGTTAATATTTGGATAACGTGTACTCGTTCTTTGTGCCGCAATCTCCCTCCTACAAGAAGATGAGTAGGGTCCACGCATGCTGTCCTGACTTTAATGACATTTGTGCGCTCATATTCGTGGTTATATAAGGCGGCGGTGGAACGCACGCGGTAGAGGTACCTGTCTGGCTTTGCTCGTTCACTGGACTGGTCTGTATCCTTTGCTATGTGTTTGTGTGGTACAGTTAGCGGCTCGATGGTGTAGCGGTGGTCAGCATCCTCGCTCTGTTGATGAGGGATCCGCGCTCGACTCCCGGGTGTCAGGTCACCTCGGTTGGCACCTGTAACCATATTCCCGAGAAATCCCACGTCACCACCCACATGAAGTAGCCGGTTTGTCCTCTAGTAGGAGATGACCTCACAAGTTTGATTTTGATTGAGTACGGAAGCCAGTTGATGGAACAGAACTGCCTTGGTGAAGCGGTTTACACAGGCGCATTTCAAATCAATTGCTCTGGCACTTTGCGTAATTCCAACTTCTACCTAATCACTATCCCCTTTCCTCTGCAGGGTGTTGTTCCCATGGAGTACACTCTCATCAAACTGCAGGTCGTATCCCAACCTCCACAAAAAATTGTGTACGTTGAAACCTCACATTATTCGCCTAGTTGACGCAACCTGTCGTCATGGCCACATCATGTCCATAAAAGTGCATTTCTACGTATGCTCGCATGGTAGCTACCCAGATAATGTTTTTTTGGAATCTGTTGCCCACCACGAATTGTATATGCATTATTTTTGCATTGTCTATTTCAAGCATCTTCTAGGAACTGTTTAAAATTGTGTATCATGTCTTAACCCGACTAAAATTTAATGTAGGTTTCCTAGAAGGACCCGAAATGTTATTCATGTAGCTGTATATGGCGAGATGGCTGGGTTACGGTTTTGCACCACTGTAGAGGTAGTGAGACAACTACTGGCGGCGGTGTTTGTCGACGAGGGACACGCTGGGTTCGATTCCTGGTTCTAGCAACACCCTCGAGTGGCACTGGGGACGGTTTATCCTCTAGTAGGAAATTTCCGCGAAAATGTGGATTGGACGGCTTTTTTGAGCATCTTGTCGCCAAAACAGCCGCCAGTCGGTAGAAGATTTGGGGATATTGGGGTCTGCGCGTGTGTAGCGGTGTGTGTGTGTGTCTCAACTGCAGGGATGCCCTGGGTGCCGAGTGCAAGGACGCCAACATCTTCCTATTGGCCGCCACCCTTCGCCCGGAGACCATGTACGGCCAGACCAACTGCTGGCTCCATCCCGACATCGAGTATGTGGCGGTGCGAGCCAATGTCACCACTTCCTCCCCCTCCTCCTCCTGCTGCTGCGTCTACATACTCACCCGTCGGGCTGCCCTCAACATGGCCTACCAGGCAAGTTGCCAGTTGTTATTATTATTATTTGCCTTGCACAACCATCTCCTCACTCACCTCGGGCGGGGCACTGGGTACGTGGCCACATTCCCGAGAAACTTCATGCAACTTCCATGAAGCAGCCGGTTTATCCTCGAGACGGCGGCGCAAATTGTGATTCTTTGGCGTCGGATCTCCTGCTGCTGGAGGCGAAGCCGTCTTCGTAGATTAAATTTAGAGGAGGATTCTTGGCTATATCGCCTACCCAGGGCTCTACCCGAAGATGCTGTGGGAGTTTCCGACAACAATTAATCACCGGGTCGAATTCAGGCTGGTTAGCTTATGGATGATGGATTACGGGCGCGAGTCCCTACATCCTGCCTTCTACTTCCCGACATCTAACGCCACCCAGATTCTATCTCTCTCTCTCTCTGTTTAGGATCTTCTGGATCCCGCCAGGCCAGGGGAGCTGGTCATCGTTGCGACGCTCAAGGGCGAGGAGTTGTTCGGTCTGCGGCTGAAGGCCCCTCTGGCCATCTACTCGGAGGGCATCTTCACCCTGCCGATGATGACCATATCGGCCTCCAAAGGAACCGGCGTGGTCACCAGCGTGCCCAGCGACTCCCCCGACGATTTCGCCTCTCTGCGGGACCTCAAGAACAAAGAGGTGGGCTGTGGTGTCGTTTGGGCTAACCCCTGCCAGAGGATGAGCAGCCAACTGATTCGTGGTTGTCCATGCACGGCCATCGGAGGAGGTCGGGTCGGCGCGGGGGATTGGCTAGTTCTGGTTCCACGTCTGGTTTGACTTACCGATCCAAGTTTTCAGTTTTCAAACGCTGACAAATCGGCACACTGGCATAGTGACGGCAAAAGACGAGATTTTGGCGGCTCCATGTCGATCCGGTGTAGAACGTAACCAAATTAGAGCAGCCGACGGCGTTATGGATTGACGGACCGCTTCCCGGTGTCTTATTTCCTTGTTGTTGGATACTCCACACCCTTGGTCGCTTGGTTGGTTGGTCGCGATCGGCGATTGGGTTGTCTGAGTCACTGCCTATTCGGCAGCCTATCTGTCCCTTTTCGTATCGACGTATTTCCGTTGACTGTGTGGGGAGTAGGAGATCTTCTCCAATATTCGGTTATAACCCGTAAACGTATCCCCACTGATAGTAAGCGAGGAAGGGATGAGTTCTGGAGTAATTGAAGAGTCTGATGGTTCAACTCTCGCTGGTCACCCCGCATTCCTCCTGTAGCTCGTATCTTGTTTTTTTTGGCGGCCCCCCTTACCTGCAACTTCAAATTTACACCGGCAACACCACGGTGACCTTCTTGGCAGGTTGCCTAGACGACGTGCGGGTAGCTTGTAACACAACATATCCGCGAGTCT
The DNA here is from genome assembly GCA_028672205.1 of Proteocephalus fallax. Taxonomy (NCBI): domain Eukaryota; kingdom Metazoa; phylum Platyhelminthes; class Cestoda; order Proteocephalidea; family Proteocephalidae; genus Proteocephalus; species Proteocephalus fallax. Next base: position 19,311 of record JAPUBX010002943.1, read on the forward strand.
ACTGTTGTAGCCCGTAGTGTGGGTGTGTGAGAGCTGATCGTTATCAAAGGCCTGTCCTACCACCGTCTGGATCCCTGCTTCCGTCACTTAGCAGGACGCATCTAATTATACAAGCGTTAGCAGTGCCCCCTCGATGATCAAAACCCGGGTGGTGGCGCTGGAGATGCCCCACCGGTACTCTTGGCGTCGCAAATAGAGGCCTCTTGTTTGCGCCTCCATCCCCAGACCCACTTTTGGGGGGTCTGGGGCGGTCTGTCCGCCAGCTTATCGTCATAACCCTCTTTCTGCTAGGCCCTGCGGAAGAAGTACGGCATCGAGGATGCCATGGTGCTGCCGTTCCAGCCCGTCGAGATCATCGAGACCCCGGGTCTGGGTCGACTGGCCGCGGAGAAGGTCGTCGTGGACATGAAAATCGCCAGTCAGAATGACCGCGACAAGCTGCAGGAGGCCAAGGAGCTGGTCTACAAGTTGGGCTTCTACGACGGAGTCCTCCTGGTGGGCAAGCACGCCGGCAAAAAGGTCCAAGTCGCCAAGGACGAACTGAGACAGGAGCTCCTCGACTCGGTTAGTCGGTTTCCCCTTCTTTTTCTTCCTTTTACCAACCTCGGTTTTTGTGCCTTCTTGGTGGGGGCGGTGTCTTCTAACGCGACGGCTTCCGTCGAGATCCCCAGTACTTCTAAAAAGTAGGAAGGATGTTGTCGTTGTTGTTGTTGCGGTGTCTCTGGAGGCTCCTGGTGGTGTTGATGGTGGATGTTGTGTGGGTATGTGGTCTCTGGGGGACTGTTCCCTCCATGACACTCTACCGTGCAGCTTGATTCCAGCCTTCAAAATACGCCGAGTAGGATGTAGGAGCAGTAACGATTGTGCTCCACTGTAATCGTCGCGGACAAAAACGCTGCGTTTTAGTTGGGCTGAATCTCCTACTAGAGGATAAAACGGTTTCATGGGGGGTTTTTTCATAAATATTGTGGGGAATACGTTTACAGATCGCGTCCGCATTGCCACCCGTGGTGGATGTCAGACCTGGGATTCGAACCCAGCGTCTTCCTCACCAACAGAGTGAGGCTGAATCACCCTTATCGACCACTCCGACCGACTCCTCTCCATGGGTGTGGGGAGGAAGGGGGGGTGGATAGTTGTGGGAAGTGAAAGATTTGCTTGTAGCAGTGTTGTCGTATTACTGTATTAACAGGCTGGCCACGCGAATGCGGTCGCTGCAAGTACGTGGGGCTGGCGTAGCAGAGTGAAAAGGAGACTAATTGTTTCAGTCGCGCCTTTTCTTCATCTTCTTCCTCTTCTTCACCCCCGCAGAACGAGGCGCTTCGCTACTTCGAGCCGGAGAAGTTGGTCGTGACGCGGTCGGGCGACGATGCGGTGGTCTCCCTGTGCAATCAGTGGTACCTGGACTACGGGAACGAGGAATGGAAGACCAAGACCCGGGAGGCCCTGGTGAAAGTCAATACTGCAGTCGAGGTGATTGAACTAACCACCTATTATTGTTTTTCTGTCAGGAGGAGGATCGGTATGCCGTAGAGAAGGACAGTAACCTGGTGGCATAAAAAAACCTGGCTGAATCTGAGTATTTAAGCAGGAAACGTGTTTGGCTTGTCGTAGACAAAGGATAGGCGTAGCTGGGGGGGTGTGTTCGTGGAATCACACATCAGCTGTCATTATAGGCACTGGTCCAGGTAAGTGGGCGATTTAAATCTTCCAGTCGGTTGCCATTCACAAACTTGTTGCTTACTTCCACCCCCCCGCCCCCCACTAACTTGCAGTCACGCAACAACTTGGAGGCCACGTTGGATTGGCTTCGCGAGCACGCCTGTTCCCGCACCTACGGCCTAGGCACCCGCCTCCCCTGGGACTCCACCTGGCTAATCGAGTCGCTGTCGGATTCCACCATCTACATGGCCTATCAGACCATTGCCCACCTCCTCCACGGGGGCAGTCTCGATGGGTCCAAGTGCGGCCCACTCGGTATCCTGTAAGTCCACATCCAGCTGCTGCTACTGCTGCTGCTTATTCCCCTCCAGACACCCTCCACAAACTTGAGGCCGTCAACAACCACAACAATAACAGCGACCCGGTGGGATTTCTTGGCACTCGCACATTCAACGCCCGACTCCTATTATTATTATTATTACGCGAGAGCCGGGCATCTGACCCATTTAAAGTTTGAGCATGGGTGGAGCTCGTTTCGGGCCCAGCGCCTCGAATCATTCGCTTTACCGGGTAAAACAGATTATGCGAAAGGGGAGTGCCAGCTATCCGGGAGGGAACCGGCTACTCGATGGTTCCATAAGTCTTTTGCACGTCAGAATCGCGGCTGTTTGCTCTGGCTTCAATCTACACCCATTTTGAAGGGGAACATCGCCACCATCTGTTAATTAATATACGTATCGTAGTGTATAGTAGTCTACACTTGTGGAATGATAAATTATGATATATTCCAAATGTCTCCCACGTGCAGGCTAACAGATGTCGATAATGTTGGTGTACAATCGTGCGATAATAATTGGGGCTCAATTAACCAGCGACCACCCCAAGACCAAAATACGCACCACACAATAACACAAAAGGAATGTAAAGGTCTCTCAACATATTGCCGTGGGCATCTCAAATATGGAGCCTATGCAAGTAAAACAGAAACCATTGAAACCCGTAAAAGCAACATCGGCTCGAAATTACCGAGACAGAGTTATTCAATTATGCCGAAATTTCATCAATGTCATTTATCATTCTGCAAGTACAAGACTCACTACTATACGCATATTAATTAACAGATGGTGGTGATGTTCCCCTTCAAAATGGGTGTTTAATTTAAATTTTAAAAAAAATCAACTCGAACCGGAAAGACCCTTTCCTTAGACAGAACAGCCCTGCCAACTGGAAGACACTTGGCTTGACGGAGGTGGTCAAGTAACACTGTTGCAGTGTCGTCAAATGGCTTGTGTCAGATATTCGTGGGATTTACAGGCTGTGGGAGTGATTAGCGTCAAGGGGGTGAGGCGACTTGTCGAATAAGCGGGTCTCAAACAGTCGCCCAGTCTACTCTCGGCATTTGCTTCCATGGGTTGTGTGGAAAGACAGTGTCTCGCCGAGATTTGGAGGTTTCGGCAGCAGCGGCGGTGGTGGTGGTGGCTTCCACCGTACCTGGTTGAGCCTGTAGGTAGGCAGGTAGCTTAGTCGGATCCGCGTGTGAGTGAACGGTGGAGACAAAATAGACCGGCAAACGACCCCGATAGTGGCATGACAGTCCCCTCGGCTAAAGGGGCTACCCATCCACCCATCCCTTTCCCCCTGGCGGCGTTACCTCGCGCTCCCTCGTCATTTAGGCCGGAACACATGTGCCCCAAGGTGTGGGACTACGTCTTCCTGGGCCACGGCGACCCCAAACAACTCGTCTCCGAGGAGGATAGCACCAGCAGCCTGACTGTGGCCTCCTTGGAGCGTCTGCGCGCCGAGTTTCTCTACTGGTACCCCGTGGACATGCACTGCTCTGGCAAGGACCTGTTGCCCAACCACCTCACCTACTACCTCTACAACCACGTTGCCATGTGGCCGGACTCCCCCGAACTCTGGCCACAAGGCATTCGCGCCAATGGACTCCTATTGCTCAATTCTGAAAAGGTTGGTGCCCGTGTTTGTGTGTGCTGCAGGTTACATTATCTTAGGGTGACATGGTCGTCTTTTACTGAAACGCCATTCATCTTCCATCAATCTGGCGTGTTGAGGGGTCGCCACTGGCGAAGTGCGTTTTCTGTTCGCTGTCGCTTCCTTATCGCAGACGCCACATCCTCCAGAATCGTTCGGCATTCCGAAGTATTTCCGCGTGTTGTTCAGTTCGTCTCGAATGCCGTCCCTGTCGTCCGGTCCTGTCGCTTTCCGCTCGTCGTGCAAGTACGCGGATGGCCTGATTGCACCGCGCGTCGGGACAAGGTTTCTCGGCTCTGTTTCCGCTGGCCGCCGCCGTCCACGCCTCCTCACCCGTTTCCCTGTTCAGTTCCCCTGGTGTCTCGGAGATTAGAGACGAGTCCATGGCGTTTCTTGTGCCTTCGGGACAAGTCGCGTCCGCATCGCCACGCAAGGCCCCAGCGATCTCTGCGTGGGAGCATAGGAACCGCCTTCCTGGCCGTTGTATCGCCGGTCGATTTACTTCCCTCCCACCCATACAGCCAGGCAGCTACTTGGGGGCCAACTGTGCGATTTGACTGTCAATTGGAGACCAATGAGCGGGAGTTACCGTTACCCGCGAGGACCAGGGCAATCCGGCTGCCGCATCCCATCATCATTGGCCGCAATCCCATAACCAACCCCAGTTCCACGCGTGGTCCCTGTATTGGTTATGTGTTGTATAGTGGTCCAACGTGAACGTCTTCTCGAGCACACCAAGTAGTCCGAATGCATTTGCTGTTGTTGCGGTCGTGTATTTGAGACATTCTTGGGAGGGAAGGGGTCTACTTTTGGGAATTTGCGACCCTCGCGTAATGAATGTTTCTTTTGTTGCAGATGTCCAAGTCTACCGGCAACTTTCTCACTCTTTCTGATGCTATCGATAAGTATTCAGCAGACGGTAGGTTATTGCCACCCCTGCATTACACCAGCATGTCCATTTAATTGTGAGAGTTGTTTTTGGTCGTTCGTCCGGGAGTGTCCCAGGAAGCAAGGTATTCCCGTGCTCTTGACAAGGCAATCGCCTTTAATTTGAGACCCACGGAAGAAGACGCGGTACAATACATCTTCGCTCGTCTTTCCAGCATTGAGGAATTATGGACTTCAGTTTCAACCCCTGTATAGTATAGTTCCAGGATCTTCGGGTATGTGTGTATAGACAGTGTAGTATTGTTGGGGTTTTAGCTGACATTCTTCCTACACTCTATCACAACACATCGTCTCGGCGTGCTCCTAACACCACTCTCAGCCTATCTAATTCAACGATGCTCCAGTTGTGTATGTCTGGGTCCCACTCTCCTGCCGGCCTCGTCGACAAAAGTCCGCATTTACCGCGCTGCGAGATGCGTAGGTTGAAGCCAGAGGAATCACTGCTGGAGGAACGCAGCGATTCGGATGTGCAAACCGATCGTCAAACGTGAGAACAGGGGCGAAAGACTAATCGAACCATCTAGTAGCTGGTTCCCTCAGGATAGCTGGCACTCCTTCGCATAATCAGTTTTATCCGGTAAAGCGAATGATTAGAGGTGCTGGGCTCCAAACGAGCTCAACCTATTCTCAAACTTTTAATGGGTGAGTTGCCCGCCTCGCATAATAATAGGAGTCGGGCGTTTTTGGTAAGCAGAACTGGCGCTGTGGGATGAACCAAACCGTCGTCGATGACACAAGGAGATTGGAAGCATCCGATCAGAGCTCCCCAACAGCGAAATAAGCCAGCTGTCAAACCTGTGCATCTAGCCGGAGCGACGGGCAACTTAAATCGTGGGCAGGCATCGTCAAAGCCGACACGGAACTCCTGGGCTTGCAGTCCGTCTATGGAGTGCGCCGCTGGAGCCAGAAGTGGACAACAAGCTGCTGCTGCTGCGACCTGACTTCGATCGTGGCGTATGGGCAACCTCTCGCAGGAGAGTCGATAGCCGGGCATCTTGATTTCCAATTGCACATTCATGAACTCCCCAATGCTGAGGTGTCGACGAGATGTCGTGTGGTCGGGGTCAAGTGAGGCTGATGAGGATGACGTCGTTGTTCTGCTCGTTAGGTCTCCGACTGGCCCTCGCCGACGCCGGCGACACCCTCGAAGACGCCAACATGGAGGAGTCGATGGCGGAGGCGGGTCTTCTGCGACTCTACGCACTCTACGAGTGGATCTCGGAGACCGCCAAGGCCCTTAAGTCAGAGGGGTCGCCTGGTGGCTACTCATTCCGAACTGGCCCAGAATCCATGAATCTGCACGCTGACAGGGTCTTCGAGAAGTGAGTGATGGGTGTTTTCTGTTATTGTAACTATTAATTTTTTGGTGTGGGGCCTTTTTTATTAAAAAATAAATTATTTTGCTTTTTTTGGAAAATCTGTTTTTTTCAAAACATCTTCATCGATCTTTTTACTACACTTTGCAAAAAAATTAACTCACCAGAGCAGGTGAAACAGGAACTAAAAGACCATTTTCACATCGAATTCTTGTAATACTGCCTATTTTTACTGCTGAAAGTTTTGGTCCTCGTGACCTCAATAAAGCAACCGTAATCAATTATTTTAACCTTACAGCAACCAATTTTTGGATCGTACACCAAAAAAATCGACATTTGCCCCCCTCTGAACCTCGTCTCAGACCACCACCCTCACAACGAGGGCCTTCCTGGCAGATCCGGTTGCACACTAGGTCGTTATTAAGATAATTTTCTACTTCGAGGTCATGGAAAATGGGTCTATAACACTTATTAATTATAGCAATGGTCTTCGCTTTATGCGTCTTTTAGATAATTAAAGAATTCATTATTTTTTGCATTGTTAGTGACATTCGTCGAACTATCATCAGTGCCGAGGAACACTATAACGCTCAGAACTACAAGGAGGCCCTTCGAGTCGTCTTCTATGAATTCATTGTAGGTCACCTTGATCAAGCGAATGTCACTATCATTCGTGTTATTGTTACAACCCAATTTCGCCGAACCAATCATATCCTCGTCAATAAATACCTACAACTACTTACGTTAATCGAGTAATATACTTTACGCATTGAAAGTGCCCCGGTGTACACTTCACCCATTCGAGTAGTGTCTGCGGGTGATTGGTCGGTCGCGTGGACGCTGGTGTGCGTGCAGATGTTGTCGCCCACGCAGAATGGATGTTGTTTGTGCCGACAATTCTGCCAAGGCGCGGCGATCAGAGGCAGATCGGAGTCCACTTCTGGCTCCAGTGACGCACGGCGTTCCATGTCGACCTGCCCGCGCGTTTAGTTGGCCGCCACTCTGTCAGCGCCCCCTGGGACAATGTGACTGCGAGAGGCGGTCGAACGTCTTCCCGGTGCTGTGGACGCCCGGTTTTACTTGGCAGGATAGTGGAGCCATTATACTTTAAAACCGGGATGTGCTCGAAAGACGCGTCGTTTCGGGTAGATCGGCTGGGAGTGGTGTTCGGAGGACGTCGATAAGACTTTGGTGTTCGACGTGTTGATCTCTAGCCCGACTGCCTCGGCAAATTCCTCTATTCTCTCCTGAGAACCGGTTGCAGGGTAGTTGGGATATCTCTCCCAGGGCAACTATATCGTCTTCGAATTCCAGGCCACCGTTGTGTTCAGCGAGGGCCTGGTGCATTACACGGTCCACCACGCAATTGAACAGCAACGGGTCCACTTGGGGGCTTCCTTGTCGGGCCGGGGTGGCATTTTGTATCGTGTTTTTTGTGTACGCCAGGCCTGCAAGGATCGCTACAGGGAGGTGTGTCAGAAGCGCGGCATGCACGCCACTCTTGTGCAGCGCTACATTGAGCTCCAGACAGTCCTTCTCGCCCCCATCTGCTCCCACCTCTGTGAACACGTCTGGCGCAATCTCCTGGGCCACCGGGAGAGCATCTTCGCCGCCAACTGGCCCAAGGAGACCCAACCCCTCGACAGCCAGGTCTACCTGGAAGGTGAGAGAAGGCATTTGTGCTGAAAATTTCGCCATAGCGGGTTTGCCCTGCTGATATCTCTCTCCTCGGTTTCCCGGGTGGCACAAAACAGCCGCTGCATCATCACCGCAACTCCATGGGTGCCCCTTCCTGTGCTGGTTAAGTGTTCGTCGATACACCACCAGCAGCAGCAGTAGCAGTAACGACTAATTCCCACCTCTCCTCTTCGGGTGGCACTGGGGACGCCGACATCCGTAAAATATTCCCAAGAATCACCATGGAAACGTCCTCACAACCGCGGGCTCATCCTCTTACAAGAAACTGAAACTGTTGTGGTTTTTCATCCGTTTTGCAGCCACAGAACCGTAGCAACACTGCAGCTTCCAAACCCCTCCTATTTGGTCTGTCCTATAACCCCCAGCTTCGTCTTTGAACGATATTATTGTCGTCTAGCCTCGTTATTACATTGCTGGTTTGTTATTGCCACTAAGGTTTTTTATCTAGTTCCACCGTCGTCTGCTTCTACGCAGCTGTTGAAATATCGTCGTTGTAGTTCCGACACTCCAATTGGCCTATTCGGTCCACTTCATTGTTGGCACGCTTTTTAAGGCGCTTCTTCAATCGCGCGTATGTCGTATGTCTGTCTGCGTTGGCTCGCAGATGCGCAGCCCCCCTCCACCCCACAAGTGGAGTCCCGTCGTCGTCGTCGTCTAGCTTATCGCCTCTCTCTCTTTTTCGCCAGGTCGTTACCTCGACGACACCGCCCGCGCCTTCCGCCTGCAACTCAAGCAGACCCTGACGGTGCGTCCACCCAAGGGAGCCGGCAAGGGCGCACCCACCGCTACCGCGCCCCCCAAGCAGCCCAACGCGGCCACCGTCTGGATCGCCAAGCAGTACCCCGCGTGGCAGGTAAGCCTTTCTTCCCCCTTCCTTCCTTGCCTCTTTGCTGACCCCGTCTGTCTCAAAACGTCACTTTTGGAGATTTAAACCTATAGGACACACTTTTTATTACTTACGGCGCTTTTCGAAACGCTGCTTGTTGTGATTGGCAGAAGGGCTTTCGCCAAATTGGTTGAGGGAGGATGAGCGGGCTTGGGTTGTGTCCAGCATCCCCGGTTCCTTGATTAGGGAGGAGCTCCCTTTTCTTCTTCGTTGTCGCGGCTTTCTCCTGCGAGAAGATGAACCGGCTGCCTCAGTTATGCCACGCACGGTGATCGGCGGAGGTCCGGTCGCATCAGCTTCTTGTCCACTTCTGGCTCCAGCGGCGCGCTCCACGGACGTTCCATTTCAGCTTCAATCGTGCCTGTCACCGTTTTTATTTGCCCGGTCACGTAGAGAGGGACACGGGTTTTAAAGGTTAGTGTCTGGCAGACGTCAATAGTGACCGAACCACTGCAGCCGCCGACAGCTGGTCCGCTTTAGGGATCCCGTGAGGCCACAGTGGTCGACTACTTCCAATCGCCTTGTGTTGTAGTGGCCGGTTTTCGCGGCCTTGGGTTAGTTTCGAGTGGATTGCAGCGTGGTAGATGTGCTGGTTGTTAGTGCTTCGGCGCTGCTTCTTTTGTGAGCCCCGGATGCCCTGTGCACCGCCTCAACGGGGTAGGAGGAGCCTCACCTCGGGGTTGTTTTTCGGCCTCCCATTTCATCTCTCCCCCCGCTCCCAATTGAAGGCGACCATCCTGGAGGTTCTGCGCACCTCTTCGCCCTCGCCGTCTGAGTTGGCGGACAACGCGACGGTCTCGCGAGCCCTGCAGCCCCACTTGAAGTCGCTGGGCGGGCGGCAGGCGAAGCGCGCGATGCCCTTCGTGCAGATGGTGCGCGAACGCTTCGCCACCCAGGGACCCCGCGCCCTCCAGGCCAGCCCTCAGTTCGACGAGGAGGCTGTCCTTCTCGCCAACCGCGACTACCTCACCGCCAACCTCGGACTCGACACAATCGAGGTGGGTTTGTCTCTCTCTTTAGATGATGTTATGGTGACGGTGAGAAACAGAGGCTATAAACTCCTGCGAGACGATGAACCGGCTGTTTGAGTTATGCCACGCACTGTGATCGGCGGAGGTCCGATCGCAGCAGCTTGTTGTCCACTTCTGGCTCCAGCGGCGCACTCCATAGACGGACAGCAAGCCCAGGAGTTCCGTGTCGGCTTCAATCGTGCCTGTCAACGTTTATAGTTGCCCGGTGATGTGGAGAAAGGCACAGGTTTGAAATGTCCGTGAACGTCTGGCAGACGTCGATTGTGACCGATCCACTGCAGTAGAGAAGGCTTGGCAACTTCTCTGTGTCCAGCAACAGAGTTGGTCACGCGAGTCTTGGTCCCGACCCGACTCTTATTTGGGAGGGGTTTTCGCTCCCTCGGGGCATTATAAACTCTTCTTCAACTCAAAATTTTCCAGGAAAATAAAATTGATGAGTTTTGTAGACTGTCAGTGAGTCCTGGTTAAAGATGATGATGATGATGCTGAATAACTATTATTGCGTCCCCTCCGTTTGATCCTTTTGAAGATCTGCGACGTGTCGACCACTGCGGGTGCTGCTGAAGATATCAAGACGCCCGCCCTGGAGGCTGTCTGTCCCCTCGAACCGATGGCCGTCTTCCACCACGCCGAGAAGCCACCTTCGGCCAGGGTCTCCTTCGTCAACACCACCGTTGGGTCGGGTCTCTTCTCGGTCAGCGACGTCGCCGTCAACGATGGTGACACCGTGGATCACCTCGCCTGTCGACTACTTCAGGCATGTCGCACCACAATGTCGGCGGCGCATGGTGAGTCAATTGTCTGCCCCACGGCGAGTCGTCGCTCACTCCACCGCCAACAAATCCTGGGGGCGACGGTCCGATGGTGTAAGGGTCTGTTGGTGAGAGACAAGCTGGGTTCGACTCCCAGGCCAGACCACGTCGGGTCGCACTGGGGACGCCGCCGCCGCCACCTGAGAATCTCCACGACAACGAGTCCACGAAGCCGGTGTTTCCTCTCGAATTCGACTTTATTTCATTTGAAACATTTCGATTACCCTAGAGGATGGGCGGTCTCCCCTGTCGTGCCACCCGAAGAGAAAGAGGAGGTGTGTGAGGTAGTCATCCAGCAGCCGGTTTCCGCCACCCAGCCTCTCTCTTTATAAGAGCCTCCTCTCAGGACGCCGCGTCAGGCGAATCGACTATTTTCACAATTGGTGCCTCTGTGTCTGTTGTAGGTGTCGAGGGATTGGCGGTCTACCGGTTCAGCGACCCGGCGGCGGGTCCACGCACTCTGCCTCCTCTTCCACCGCGGTCCCTTTTGCAACTCTCGGCCAATGACAAGTTCAGGGTGAACGCCGCCGATGGCACAATCTCGTTGTCTACCGGCGGAGAGGTGGTAGACATTGGCGACAAACTGGTCTACACGGATGCCAAGATTGCCAGTGGTTGATGGAAACAATGCCTGCTTTTTCTATGTTGGATCAATACACATTTGGTGGATGAATAGGAGTGGGGTGTTCTTAGGGGGGGGATTGGGGTAGTTTAACTTAGTAATATTCGTTGTCGGCCTAAACACTGAACTGATATTGATAATGGATAATAGTTCCATGTCTAGAAGTAGTCGTGTAGTATATGTTGTGAAGGAACGTCCAATCGGATTAAAACCTCATCAACGAAAAACGTGTTGATCTCAATGCTTAGCATTTGGTGGTGACGCTTTAAAAGCAGTTGTGGCCATCGTCTGGGGGTCAACCTTTACTGGGCGCGCCCACGAAAGTGTCAAGAGACTGCAATAACAGGAGTCTTGGTCGAGACGATGAGAGGCAGTATTGTGATGCTGTCCAATCAGGCCTCGTGGTCAATTGACTGGTCCCTTGCACGTCTCGTATTCGCGTGCCAACAATCCTCCATCTCATCGGATCTGCGGCCGATCCCTGTCCGATCATCGAAGTTAAGTTACTCTGGGCTCTGACGCATTCCACGTCCTCCTGGACGGTGCAGATCCACGTTTCTAGTTGTCCAGCGCCAACCTGTGCGACATGGTGACGGAGGTCTGCGATCAATGGCGCTGGGCGGTGCCGAACCACTGCAGCGGACGTCGTCGTAGAAGGGTTGACAGCTTCTCTGCGTCTGAAAATCGACGCCTTATTTCGTTGTTCGAGAGATTGTCGCGCCAGTCAGCTGTCGTGATACGTCGCAGACACCAGTGATCGAAAACCTCCCATCTCCTGGTGTCTTCGATACGTAGTTGCAAGATTTCAAAGCCGTAGGTTAGGATGGGGTGGATAGCGGCGAAACGTAGTCAGGTTTATTTCTTTTCGGCCCCATAGGCTGGAACGCATTCCTGTCGCTGTCGACGCGCAGTCGAACTTCCTCCTACGCTTGGCCATTCGGGAGTATTGCAGAGCCAAAGTATTTGAAAGCTGGGCCATAGTCGACCGGCGAATCGCTAAGGTATATTGGTCGGGAATACCGTTACAAAACCCTCAGCGAAGGTCTAATATTTCTTAGGCCAGAACCCCACAATTGGAACAGCGTCACGTTGGTGTCAGAAGTAACGAACCTTACGCCGCACACTACTGCCTCGACCATTTCCTCCAATGCTTGGTATAACTTTTACCTTTCCTATGGACATCCAGCTCTGTGACCACTTCTTTGATGCAAACGAGCATCCGCTGACGCTTCCATGTCCCAACTAATTTCTGAACTGATTTAACCCTCGCCTATCACCAAGACCATCCTCCACTAGCACTGAGGACAGTGCTACACCTCAGAGGGGGGTATGTAACACCCCGGTGTTTTACCAGGACATCGAGCGGGATTTGAAGGACACACAATGTCAACTGCGCGCCAATAGGACGCCATCTTGTGTCAACCACCTTTAGACGGGGTGGCCGTCTTCTATGACGGCGAAGACTGCAATCTGGTTCATCTAGAGTGAGACCAAACACTATCCCCCCCAATACAGGATGCCTCACACTGGATCTCACAAAGACACAGCCGCCTTCATCCACAGTCGCCAAGACTAGAGCAACTTCCTCCCTTTCCAAACCAGCATCGTGGATTTCCCGTTATAAAGACCCATCCCATGTTTACCCTAAGTCTATATTACCGAGTATAGAGTATATGTCGAGTATATGCATTGACATGCTATTCGTGGGACGTTGTATAAATGATAGTAATTGGCGCTCTGGCGATTCCATTCGATTTTACGGAAACGCTTCGAAGAATGACCAGAATATTAGCTGTTTGGGAGACACAGTGAGCTGGTGTAGTTATGCCTACCACTAAGGCGTAATATGTTCCGATCCAAATAAAATCAAGTCCAGTGTTCCCCGATAAAAGGCTCGAAGGCCGAGGGTGTCATTTTAAGATTTCAAGAAGACAACGAGCGAGGAAATAGATCAGCAAATTTGTTGAACAGTCCTATTACTTGGTGGTGCGGGGGTGGGGTGATTACAATTCAGTGCAGGTTGACTGCAAAGTTGAATAAAAACGTCTGCCTCGGGAGAGACAATTTGGTGTGAAAGCGATATGTTTTATAGTCAAGGAAATTACAAGTAGATATAAATAATTCACGTGGCGGTCGTCGAATGGATGAAGGGGGAGGAGGGCTTGCGTTGGATGATACCTCGTAGACTGTCAATTTCATTCTCCTGCAAATTAACCTCGGCAGTTGTCTCTGCCAGCTGTTAAATGAAAAACAACCTGTTTATTAGCTTGACAGTAGCAATGATAAAATCATAAAAATAACTACCATATGCACGGTAAACTTAATTTATTCCCTGAGATGATAATTTTTAACACTTGATAGCAATAAAGTATATAGTATTCGGTACCCAGCAATGAGCATATTTTCTCTTAATATAGTCAAAACGTTTGTTCAGAATTCGACAACTATAAAAAAGCACTTTCTTACCATGTCCAGAAGGATATCAATCTTCAGCTTGAGAAGATTATTTTCTTCGTTAATCTTCCTGTTCTCTCGCTTCAGCTGAATAGCTTCTTTGCTCAAATCACCACCAACATCTCCGGCACCACCAATTTGTTCTCCCTCTTGGAGATGAAAAAAACAGACACGGAAATTTCTAAGCATGCAACTATGATTAATACTGATATTTTCGTAGAAACACTGATCTTGCAACAGCCAACACATTGGATGGAGAATTTGGTTCCCCCAGAATCTTGGAACTATTGTAGAGGTGGGTTTCCATGCGGGTACTAACCGGACATCAACACGGCGATCTAACGAGAACCAATATTTTGGATCAGCACCGTCAAGGAGGACGTGGAGCGATTAGAGCCAGAGAATGTCAACGGATGCGTCGTTAGAAACAGAACTGGATCACTGTCTGTTCTGAAATGGCCTTAAATCGCCACGCTATGATCCGCGACCTCCATGAAGCACTCGACTCAGCCTCTGGAAGGCGCAAGCCGCCCCTAAGACGAAGAAGTTTCTGGCAGGAGAAGAACCGATGTTTCTACGTGGACGTGGTCTTTTGCCTATTTGGGGAAATTAGGGATTCCACATCGCAAAAAAAACCCACCCACTCTCCATTTTCCATCCTTGAAGACGAGGTCGCGTCCGCTCAGCCGGGCCTTAATGGTGCCGCCGTAATCGATGCCGAACTCCTGGCTCACGACGCTCGCCTCCAATTGGCTCAGGTTCGAGAGGCTGGAGGACATCCGCGCTGGCAACTTGGGCACACTGAACCTGCTCTTGAGTAACGGCATTGCGAAGACAGCAACACCTAGAATGCGCGAAACAACGTAGAACCTCTACAAACCCATGTAATTGTAGTGGCTCAGAACAACGGAAACCCTTCTGGTTGTAAAAACGTGTGAGGAGTACCCAGGAGCTCGGGTACATCTAGTTGTGCTCGTAGTCGAAAGTCTCATTTTGTGGTAAAATACGAACCACGTTTACTAGGGTTGATAATTATCGCCTAGACTGCCAATACTACACCTGCGCTGTTAGACTCTCCAAGAAGACGGTGATACCACGCTACATAGTAGGAAACATCAGACAAAAAATAACAACAAAACAGAGTTCGGTGTGCTAATTACCTAACTACAAAACGGTGCAGCACAGCACAAATCGTGAACGAAGAAAGCAATATCGAAATCAAAATAATATATATTTTCCTGCTGTGAAATAGTAATCGCAACTATTATTAATAATAGGATTCAAAATACGAATAAAGACATGGGAAATGCTGAATTTTCCGGTCGGAATGGCGGTCCCTAGTAGATCAGACTCTCGTGTTGTAAAAGCCGCAGTTGATCACCGATTTGTGTGTACAGCGCCTTGGCCAATAGGATTGCTAGAAGCTAAAATGGGAATACAATGGTGACAACAAGGATCTGGGAAGGTGAAATTACCCCAGGGAATCGAGTGAGATATAGCCGCGTTATATGCGCATAAAACTACACAGTACATGGGACATACTATTCCAAAAATTTTAAAACCAGTTATACTGAAGCATAATGCTTAATGTGAGACGAATAAATTGCTAAAAAGGTATTGGAAGATGCAGGAAGATAAGGCACCCCACTATCTCTGAAGATAACTAAGAAAACGACCACCAAGAGAGCGTACCTCTGGTGATAAATAATGAAAAGTGTGTCAAATATGGTTTAATAGAAACGAAGGAAGGATAGCTTCAAGAAAGATGGTTATATACAAACTTTGGAAGTAAACAGTAGGGTAAACTAACTTGAAGAACCGCGATACCAGATACTGTACACGAGACGGGAACAACGTTCGCCTCTAAAAGTGTGGCAAGGGCTTGGACACAGCCAACCGTCCAAACTCTCTGAGCAGCCAAAGGAGGCGAATCCTTCTGAACCTCAAACCCACAGAGCGTATTGATAACGTTCTCCTACGAGATTAAATAGACATTTTATTATAATTACTAACAATCAACTGTAATTGCATAATCACGTAAAAACTAACGTTGATGTCATTCATACGTTTGCAGCAAGAAAATGGGACACCACATGCCTCGGGGCTACTGTTAGTAATGTTGCATGAAAAGTATCGATTAGCCGTCCAATCTTGATAACTTTTTGGTCCGCAACATTGAAGCTGCAACGATTAAGAGAGAGTAAATAATTGGCTTAAATACAACTTAACAAGGGAAAAATATGATCAAGTCACCTCTTTTTGGATGAAATCCATGAAAGTTGTCGAATCTTCAAATCCAGCCTCTCGATAATGCGTAATGAATGTTCTTTTTACAATATCTTCGGCGCGATTAATAGCTGTTTCACGATATACGAAGAAAAGAATTCCAATTATGGTTTCACCGACGAAAAGTATGGCAAGAGAAATATAATACTAGAATACGTTAATCAAATGAATACAACGGCGTACGAATTTTAGCAGGCACTGGTTTTCCCGTAATGATCCAATAAATCCAGTGAATGCAACAAACATTGTAATAAATCCAACACCAATAACGATAACTGTGAGATTGAATACCCAGTGTAGAAGACTAATACTAGATTTACGTGTAATCGCACCGGATTCTGCAAATGCAACCACACCTAGTACAACTAGTATTCCGCCGGTCATCTAAGAAGATAATTATTAAAAAAGCAACATGCCACAAATAAGAAATTGGTTATGCATAGTAGGTATTTCACCCATCGATTAACATAATTAAACTTTCCCGGTGGTCGGTGCCGGTAAATGTTCCGAGACATAATCAGAACAAACACGAAACTAAACAGTACACATTAGCTACCAATAGGATGGTAGAGAACCCTATTTGACCTTTTAATGCACACAAGCAGTGATGTAAAACACGAAACCTATTAAAGGTTATTATATTTGATGTAATGGTACCGCGAGAACTAATGATTTAAAAATTAATTTATATATTTTAAAATGTTCACAGAAAAAAGGAATATCATGATCTCTAAAAATATATTGTTGACGATTGTTCGCTATACCGAGATAATAATAATAATAATAATGTTTACGCTTTATTAAGGCCACAAAGACCAGATATAAAATCATTCAAAATAAGAGCATTTTACGTAATCATTTTAGGTTTGAGGTTCGTCATTTAAGCAGAACTACGTAACCTTCGATTAAGTTTACAATACGCAATTGCATTCTAAGATATAAGGGTCAAACAAGAACGTAATTACTATTCTTGAATGTTTTGAAGGATTTGCTGCGAGATGGGCCTTGTAATTTATAGCCTTTCCTTCAAAATATTTCAAAGCATATGGGATACCGGCGAGGCGAAGTACCTTGGGATGGGAGAAGCGGCCTATTCGCCGGCATATACTTTAGATGGAGGTGGTGGCGAAAATGACACCGCGAACGATCAGGGATATTTAAAGAAATGTTACTTAACATTTCCAGCAATTGAAACAAACGATTTCTGACCTAATTAATGTTGTTTGATTACGAAGAGTTTGGGTTGCGATTTGTATTTGGTGTATGAGATTGTGTTGTCGCTTCTGGTTGCCTATGTGTAAATTGACTAGGGCGTCCTTTTATTGGAAGTGCTAATGTCACAGAGGAATATACGAGAGCTGTTAAGCGCACACAAGAATGGGCATGAGGCAAAGTGGCCGACTTGCTTGACTGAATACAGCTGCCGAAGGCTTAAGACATGTAACATTACATTTAGCTAACACGATTGGTTTCTTGCGGAAAAGAGCATTTTCCACAGCAACCATATGAGTTACCTGGAGTTGGGGCATTCATGGGCGATGTGAAATGACGGAAATTGTGGGGTGAATTTCGCGGTAGATTCTCGCCAATAGTTACGAACGTCCCCTCCACTTACATGTGGTCTGACCAAAAATAATATGTCTTTGTTAAGGCGTACCTATTCAGACACGGGGGTTAGTAATCAGAAAACGAACTCCTTCTTGCCGCCAGAAACAAAGGAGTCTACGAACTAGCAATTTGATTCAGACCAACATTCAACGCGAGGCCGTCATCCACCGATACTGTTACGAAATCAGATGAAGCGGTTGATTTTCGAACAAAATATTCCATTTCACTCGATCTGCCACACTGAAATTCAAAGTCGCTATACAAATTTTCATATTATGAGATATCATCTAGTCAAGCGCCGTTATAGAAGCAAAAATATTGACAGAACCTTTTAACTGCGACGATTGCCTCTTCAGAGCGAGCTATCCTACGATTCCAATGGGTATGCCATTTCAATTTAAGAGATTGAAAGTCCGAATTCGATTAGAGTTTACAATCTTACAAGCTTATCGTTTATCTTTAGCATTGTGCAGTTTATATCCAAACACGGATTGCTACTAGCGTGGATAATTATATGTTGCATATTCTGGAGTCGGAAAACCACACAATCTCTATATCCGCACAAAAAACGAAACATCAATAAATATTTTGCACCCACAAGCATCCGGAAATTAAATATATTAGAAACGTGCAATTTACTTTTTCTATTTAATGAGACTTAGCCACACAGCGCCTGGAAGGGTACAACTAATAGTAATAATAATCATCATTTTATTTGATTAATCGTTTTTACGATGAGAAAACGTTCAGAATTTATTTATTGTGCAAACAGAACCATAAACTGTGACTACAATCTTCTTTTTGAACACAGGTAGACGGTAGGTGAGTCAGTTTTGATACTGAACGGTGGATTCTAACGACGAGTGCTATTTCTCAGTGACGTTATACGAAATATATTCGCCCGAAGAAAGGTTTTGGGCAAGCATCGCAACCGATTTGCCGACCTTCTAGTCGAAGAGAGTTTGAGTATTCGGGTTCCCGGGACACTATATCTATTAATATGGATTTAATAATGTAATAATATGTACAGATGTTGTGTAAATAAAATTCGAAAATTGGTAGAACCTTTGCGAAGGCCTTAAAAATTCACTCAACGAATCACCTATGTTTAGTATGGTCGGAGCTAAAGTACACTGGGCACTTATTTCTAATTTACTTTTTGTTGCGATCTGTACCAAACCGTCAAGCATTAAAATGTACTGCAAATATAAGGGACACAGACATTTGTCAGAACTTTATCAATACAGTCTTCTCTTCATATTTTCTTTTTATATCTTTATGCCCGCGTAAAATAAATTCCAGAACAATTGTTTGAGCCGGGTCCATAAATTGGGCAGTTTTGTGGAGATCAGACCGCCACCGTAACACGTGTCTGGCGAAATCAGATTCACTGGTACAATGGTTCACGAGACCCCTTCGAGGTAGACGGCTGCCAATGGAAACAATGGCGATTAAACGTTTCCCAAATTGAAGCAGCAAATCCCCACACCCCGAAAACTGAAATTTTTCATTGTTTCATTTCATCGTTTCCAGTGGTGAAATTCGTAACCAGCAAACGAATCTGCTTCGGAAAATCTATCCGACTTTAAATTACGCGAATTATGTTTCCGTGCCAATAACTCCTTCGAGGCACTCCATACTCAATACTTGGCTATTGTCAACGCAAATTTCCTTAAATATCCATTTCTAAACACCAAAACATTAAAAGGCGGAAGCAGGGCTTCTCGAAAACACCAGACCACTTTAGTGGTCTTTAAATGAATCCCCTACATTTAGACGTTTCGTCATAACAGGCCGAGGTATGGAAAATCCTCCCCAGTAGGTAGGCCAACGCGCATTGCGTAAGGACTCCTGGGGTAATCTCATTGCCTTCATTGGCAACATATTTTGGGATATTTGACGTGCGGCGTGCGATCAAAATACTTTTTCGTGATCCCGCTCTGGTTATAGTCAGACTCGCAACGGCGGGTGTCCTCGGGAGTCGGGATTACAAGCAAATAATCTTTTTGTCGGCGCGCGTTATGAATAGGGTATTTGAAGGGGCGTGGTGTAATCCTGCTCTTTGGTCTCAACCTGGCATGCGGACACACCCCCGGAAACTCAAGTCAGGATACGTCTTCCGTTGCACGCATATTTAGGTGGATCTACCCCCCTCCGATAATCAAAAGGTGGCTAGCGGCGCTGTTGGTAAAGAATAAGAGTAAAGAAGAAGAAGAAGAAGAAGAAGAGGAGGAGTAGGAGGAGGAGGAGGAGGAGGAGGAGGAGGAGGAGGAGGAGGAGGAGGAGGAGGAGGAGGAGGAGGAGGAGGAGGAGGAGGAGGAGGAGGAGGGAGGAGGAGGAGGAGGAGGAGGAGGAGGAGGAGGAGGAGGAGGAGGAGGAGGAGGGAGGAGGAGGAGGAGGAGGAGGAGGAGGAGGAGGAGGAGGAGGGAGGAGGAGGAGGAGGAGGAGGAGGAGGAGGAGGGAGGAGGAGGAGGAGGAGGAGGAGGAGGAGGAGGAGGAGGAGGGAGGAGGAGGAGGAGGAGGAGGAGGAGGGAGGAGGAGGAGGAGGAGGAGGAGGGGAGGAGGAGGAGGAGGAGGGAGGAGGAGGAGGAGGAGGAGGAGGAGGAGGAGGAGGAGGAGGAGGAGGAGGAGGAGGAGGAGGAGGAGGAGGAGGAGGAGGAGGAGGAGGAGGAGGAACACCTGATATTTGCACAATTAAGAGTATCTTTCAAGACCGTAAGAGGAGGATTATTTAATTGGTAGTAGTAATAATAATAATAATGGTTAATAATAAAGGCACTTAATGTTTAATTACTAAATTTCCTGCCTTGTCAATACTAAAAATTATAATTTTAATTAAACGTAAAAACCATGACTCGATTCTATTGAAGCACCATTTATAACAAATCCCACAAACAAAGAGGTTAAATTTATGATTATGAAGAGGTTCGGGTTTTTTAGTCTTAAAATAGTAGTTCGTGGTCACGAGAGTCGAGATTTTCAGACTAACAGAAACATTCGATAGGGCCTTCTTTTCAAAGACAAACCAGATGCGACAGTTCTTATTCAGTGCTTTAAATGAGTCCTCACGGTGTCCTCACTAAACAAAATCATTGTACAAATACAGGAAAAATAAGTTTCTTGTAAAATCAACATGCACGTGACTGCTGTAAACGAAGGTGGTGTTCATTTTGACAATTAATTCGCTATTTGCCCTTGACTTTCCTACAGAACTGGGCTAGGGAATTCGCAGTTATTGGTGTCCAGGCAGTTTTCTGTTAGTTTTAGGGACGAAAATGTAAAAATGCACGGATTTAGACGGTTACAACAAGGGAACCGTCTGGTTTATATAAGCGGCCTTGAGGGGACGTCAATTTAATTAGTGTGATTAATGTGAAAAGCGGCCAGGAAAATTAATAAAAAAATAGTCCAAAACGTCGTGAAAATTCCCTCTGCCAATATGTTATCTGTGACCTAGGAACAGTCCTAGCAACGTGTGGATGTGGTCAGAATAAATTATGGCTTGACAACGCATAATCATTATACATTTGAGTAACAAAGATCGGCGGGCACGAGAAAGTGACGTTTCTGCGTGTAAATTATTAAGCACCCCGCCCTGTCCTTTTTCTGGTGGATGAGCAACCATACACCAAAAAAATAAAAAATCTAATGAATCACCGCCTCTAAAAATTTCCATAAAACATGTCCACACACACACAAACTCACTTCTCGGGCGGTTAAGGCGCTCCCCCTCACCGTGGGCTGCTAATTAGTCAGAAAATATAAGGGTGAGGAGTTGGGGATGGGGGGGGTGGCTCAGAAGTCCATTCTCGTTCTGACGGGTCCGTGTGTACATGCGTCATGCACTCTTCAAGACGACGGCCGGCCACACAGACAGCGTGTCTGGTGAGAAATGGAGATGCCTGCACGCGCGACACACCACGTGATGTGACCCACGCTGCACGCAAAATACCCACGTGGAAAAAACAATGTGGGAGGAGGACAAACGTCGGAGTGGCTCAAATGCTTCAATATTTCCACTGGTTACCACGTTGGAATATCAATAAATGAGATCGATCACGATGGAAAAAAATATTTTAGCGGAACACGTGATACGGGTGAATATGGCCATTTTTTTAAAAATAATAAGGAGAGTAGCAAAATTACAATGAACACATTATGCCATCCCATATTTAGTTGTGTTTCGGGTTACCTATATGCCGGGGAACCGTTTTGGTTGCCCAAGAATTATGATGGAAGTTTGCTGGCTGACAGTCAGTGGAAAAGAATCCCAACACTACAACCAGGCCCTCCTGCAACAATGCTGACGACCATCGTTCCACGGTTGCCCGAGATCACATTCCTGGGTCAAATTAATTTCTGGGTGTCGTCCAGCAAGTACTGTCGGTCAACAGGCACCGCAAACCCGTAGCCCATCGACAGTGATGCGGCCAACCACCTATCTAAAGTCCTCCGCCCACAATCGCGGACAATTGCTATGCAACTCTACGCCTCTGGCAAGTCATCTCAACCGGACCTACCACATGCCCGCCACGCTTCTTGATGAGGGGAGGCGTGGGGAACCGATTTGGTTCTCCAAGAAAACTGTTATGGTATTAATTCCCTTAAAAGACAGACAACTGCGTTGGGTTAAGGGTTCTTCCCCGTCTACACATTCCCTCATTGCCCCTAATCCCCACGCCCGCTACTAATTACCCTAGAAAACACGATTTTATTATGGGTAATAACTTCAGAGCTAGTGGGTCAACATTGAACAATTCACGGATCCTATTCATCAAGAAATTGCTACCATTCCGCATTAAATTGACCGCCGAGGAATGATCAACTTTCGCGAACATCCACGAGAGTGATGTGGTGGACAAAACAAAATATAAACATCATCATACGGAAATTTTGAAAATAAAAACTTGTTTGATTGATTTGTTTCAGACGTGGAAACGGGAAAAAGACGTAGGGAGGTATCAATAGAATGTTATCGAGTTGTTGCTGAAAGTGTTGATTAAGGTGACCGAAATAAAGAAATTCCTTTACATTACTCAAACGGAAAAAGAAAGAATATTCTAGGGTCAGGGGAACCATATGGTTTTGCATTGGGATGAAGTAAATATACCTGCCTTATGGAGACACGTTTGATGTCACCAAAATGTTCAGCATTATGCTCGGCTTATCAACCATCCCCCAACCCCATCTTCGCACAGTTGGGACAAGATAATAAAATGCACATCGAGGGTGGTTTGGTAAATGAAATATGGCGAGAGTAATTGCAGAGAGCAACGGTGTTTTACAAAAAAGCCCATCACATCGATCGATACCTCCGGTGGCCGCACTCAAGCAGTTCGCGAGAGCATCCGCTGTACAAATCGATATCCTCGGTAGATGCACTCAAAACCGCGAACTCTAATGTTAACTTGTAAATATAATCCCGCACTATCGATCGTCAATAGGCACTCTAACCCGTGGAATTCCGGGTGGCGGGGGGATAAAAGTTAGGTGCAAATTTAAAGTTAGACATACATTAAAACAAATAAAAAAACAATAAAAAACTGATAATATTAAACTATCTTGTCAACTGTTGAAAAGCCTGGTTGACAAGCGAGTGCGGGTATCAGAAGTCGGCTTAAACAAACACCATCGGCTGTCAGAACGTTTTAAACGACTATTACTCTAATTCATGCGATACAAAATGAAGAAACGATGATTGTTGTGCTTTGACACAACGGCACGACGGAAGTACAACGTTGGGGATAACTACTCCGGAGTTTTCACGCTTTGATGTCGATTTGAAAAATATAGTCCAGCCAAAATAGAAAACTCAATGAAAGATACGAGGCCGAAGCTAACCAAAATATTTTCAATCAACCGATTTGGAAAATTGATCGATTCGAGTGGCAGTACGGCTAAACGGCTGTAAAATAATTTTACTTTAAGTGGTTCTGATAATTGGGGTATTATTTCCAAATGACAACAACAAAATGGCAGCCTGGGGTCATGGTTGATGTCCTTTACAAGGCCATGGGCATAAATATTTGTTTAAACGGGGTGTTACCGTTTGTGTGCAGTCTGATTAGCCTAAGAAGGTGAACCTGAGACGAACAGTCGGGGAACAGTAAAAATAAGGTCAATGGGGGTCACGAAAACACTGCTGGTTTCGTTATTCTAATGAAAGTACAGGGTTGTTGGGTGATTTTTCCAAGAAGTGACGTCCATGCATAAACAGCAAAAGTGAATAATTTTTTTTATCCCAACAGACGGCACACTTTTTAAAATGCTGAATCCTCGTCGTCACCTGCAAAATTGAAAATTCAAACGAAGACAGCCAAAACAATCGAAGGATTAATGGTTTGCAAATTACTGTCTCCTTTTCTGTGGATTATCTCGATTTCCTGTATCAATTGTAATGGTTGTACATTTTTATTATAAACATTTTAATCTTCGTGACCTGAATGAAGTGATTAGCGTTATTATTAGCTGAACTCTTCCAGTAAACCGAAGTGCCGTACATGCAAAATAGAGTGAAATATATATATACCCTCAATTTGGGTCTGGCGTAAGGACCTGGCAGCGGTGCTTTCGCTAATTTTCATGAGTCACAATGTCGTCTTGCTCCACGGAATCGCCAGGCCCGAGTAAAAAATCGATATATTTCTAAATCATTCTCAGGTATGTTGGCCGACTAAAAATCGATGCGCAAACAATCCGAGTTTTAATCATTAGAAAACGACGTTTAATTAATTGGTGTAGATTTGTGCGTGCATTTCTCGGAAAATAATCCACGACACTATTTTTTATAGGGTTCTTTGTTCCCGATTTTTAAATTGGATGTCTGAAAAATCTCTGTTTAAGCTGCAACCAAGTTTTACCGTGTACTGATAACTAGGTCAGGCTTCCCTCCGAATTATTCATTGTTTTTTTATGTGGATTCGTCACACTATGTCCATAAATTGGGGGACCCTTTAATAATTGTCCTGATTCAGTCATTTCCACTTATCTTACGACTTCTGTGTTTTGGTAATCTCAATATAGTGCAATATTTATGATTAAATATTACAAAAAATTCGACGCACCTGTTTAATAAAATCGGGCGAAATTTTACTTGTCAAAGGTATGATACGTAATAGAATAGTGATAATTATCAGAAACATTTAATGGGTCCACTTATACTCTACTGCGTATTCTTACAATTCCCTACGACGGACTCGGCCTGTTCATTGAAACCAATTAATTTTATTAGAGAGTGGACATAATTGAAATATTTTTTACATTTAGATTAAGGACAGCTTAGTTCAGTAATTTTTATTTAAGAGTAAAGGCTTCCGTAACTTCTCATTACAAGCATAATGTATATCAATGACATAATGAAACTTTCTGAATAACGTCTCAGTTTTATTTAGTTCATCTTCTACGAAATATTTGAATGAAATAGAGACTAGTAGAAGTTGACATTACGTGTTTGCCAAACTTTTTTTACGTCTAGGGTTTAATTTGCCTTTCGTATAAATTTACCTCGTTGATATTTCGTTTATTAATGATAAATTATTTTATACCTGCTATGTACAATCGCCACTTCTCGTATCAATTATGTTTCTTGAAACTTTTAATGCTGAAAGTTCTGGTCCTCGTGACCTTAATAAAGCGAATATTATTATTATTATTAATAAAAGGCAAATATATAATAATCCCACAAAAATAATATGCTGGTCATGTCCACAAACCGGCGTTGGGGTAGACGAAACGGGTTACCATTAGTGGCTCTGTTGCGCGGCGATCATCTGAAACCATGGGCTGTGTCGGTCAAATAGCGGTCGATTTATCTGGGCTAATTTAAAAGTAAAGAAATCGATTAAATCCGTTTTAATCCGTTATAGAAGCGGTCGATACGCTGTTAGATTCGCGTAGATGGGACGTAATTAGTGCGATCGCTGTGAATATTAAATCGGCATCGACGCACCAAATCAACTACAGCGCGTTGGTTTTTGAATCGCGACAAAACAAATTACATTGTGAATATTAATCACTTCACTGAACTTTATTCGCGGTTCTTTTGGGAAAAATTGACTGCAACACAAGCACCTTAATTTCCAGTGAGCGTATAAACTTGCTTCATGAATGTCCCGAATTGTTGCTGCCTACCTGGGCGATCAGAGGCCAGGTCAGAGCAGATTCGTGCCCGGTTCTGGCCCACGCCTGTCTTGTGCTCGTTGGCAGAGAATCAGAGACGACTTGGTGCTTCCTCTGAAAATGTTGGCGCACCGTATTGATAGGGGCTATTCGTTTTCGTAATTATATTTTACTGCTTTTATTTGCCGTGCTACCCTGTTAATCCACATTTGATTTAACGTATCCAGGGTTGGATAAGCTCGCGGAATTCCTCAGGATATGTTTCAATATCTTTTCGCAGCTCTTTCCGACTCCATTCATTAATCGCTAACACAAAAAGCCTGTCACTGGCCTTGCAAAATGATAAATATGGTAAATATTTACGATCGCTATCTGCGCGTCTACATTCCTCCAGCAGTTCATGGCCCATTGGTTAGGTGAATTCCACCATGAAAATACCACCTTCTGGTTAGCCAATACATCTACCCAACCGTTCTTAATTAATCGGACTAAACGACAAAATAAGATACACAACACGCCGATAGTTTGATTATGGCAGGTGTCCTTGTTAGTGTGTGCACGGATGCTTACTATAAACAGCCGCGGCCCCGCGCTGTTTAAATAAACAATTTTTTAGATTGAATGTAATATATCGCGTGTAAAATTATAAATCAAGAAGGCCGCAAAAGACCTTTTCCCGTGTCCGAATTATGCCTTAAGAAGGATTGAACCCAAACTGCTAAATAGGTATATCTTAAGTTTTCGGTGTGGTTGGTGGATGTTTAAGTGCGTTTATAAAAGTACGGCGGTTCGTTTGTTTACAGGACTGTGTGTTGTCTTTATGTTGTAGAGCCGACCCGGTTCGATACGAATCAATAGAGAAAACAATAGAAATTAAAGCCACGTTTCTTGTTTATTGACAGTAACTCTATCTTTGGGATGGCGGAGAAAAACCCCAAAAGGCGTTAAATCCGGCCATCTTGGCGGCAACATTGCTTCAGAATTTCGCAAGATTATTCTTACCTAGAATTTCGTTTGCAATAAATTCATATTTTCGTTTCCTCTGTGACATATCGCACTGTCCTGTTGAAATATATAATTTATCATTCATTAATTGTCGACCCTTTGATATAAATTTCCATAAACAGATGAATTTTCATTCAAAATATATGTTTAATGGGGATTTTAAAAAAATCCAACTTTAAATACGTCGTACATGGTCCAGGTTGTGTTTTGAATATCCTCATGTGTTTTAGAAAAGATCGAATTTGGTGTCGGGGGGACGGATCTATTTAATATAATCGCAGAGTCGAAACGTCGAGATTCCGGATATGTTATTAAATTTCGGCATAATTGTCACGATTCCTGCTCGGGGCGATTTTCGTGGTCGTCAAAGGTCACGGTTTAATTTGGCCTGTCAGCCATTCGACGAGATTCCTGTCTTTATTCAAGAAGGTCTTGAGGTTGCATTCAATTGTGGCATAGTTATAGTGCGCTTAAACAAATCAATAAATAGTGTAATTCCGAAGAAAGGGCGATCAAAAATCTATAGACTGGAAAACCGGTAAATTTTAGAAAAGATTGTTCGTCAAGTCGAAGAAGTCGCGAAGGAAATCGATTAATCTCACCTGCATATTTTAACTTTTAGCAAGTTTTGTAAAAAGGACCTTTCACTGAACCCGCCCCCCTAACAGAATTGAGAATATTCTTGAAGACATGTATACAATCACGGGGACCCACAAATCTTTTTCACTTTTTGACATTTGCACGAATCGAACGCCACAAACTTTGGTTGCGGCCACAACTTTGACCCCATCCCCCCGTTTTACCATTAGTGACCACTGGGGGTCATCAGTCCAGTTATCTGGGTCCAACATCCCGGCGGAGGGGGTTAATGTGTAGTCCATTTGGGCGTTAGGTAACGGGGGTAGTAAAATTCGGCATGGACAGATACACGCACCCATAACGAATCGCGCCACGCGACAGTTTTTACGCGCAATGGGATTGGTGCTAAATAGATGCGCTGGGCGATTTCCAGAGTCAATTGAAAAATCGATAGAAGTCGAAGCAACAATCAATAAATAAACTGATCCGCTATTTTTTTTATTTCCGTGCTGTAGAAGGAAAATTGCCCACCCCTTCAATGAGCGACGACCTTCAGCGCTGGATTCAAGTCCGCTTATTGATGTTATAGATTTGGGAATTAAATTGCTGTTCAAATCAATCCAATTAGGATCTTTTACCAATTCCTCCGGGAACATCTAAGAAGAATTATTCAACCCCCTTATTCGTAGTTGATTCCACAGAGGGCAAAAGATCACCAATATCGGAGTTTCGATCGCGACGCAATTCTGCTTCGAACGAAGCAGGTGCATCGGCAACAGATCAATTCGGTAGGGCATTCCCAATTAATGGGAGAGGTAAACTCTACGAGTGTGAATTCGGTTGCCGGCATGCCATTGGGAATTCTTTTGAGCGTTTCCTGTCTCCGGGGGGCATAACCAACCCTTAGTCGACTGCTTCTAGGTGTCAAAAGGTGCAGGCAATCGATCAAGAACCTTTGGCGACTTGAGGATAGTAATACTTTGGAGATTAGCAAGCCCATTCCTTTGATGAATAATAAATAAGGGAACCGTCATAGTGCTGCCGTTGATTTAAAATATGCCTTAAGATTTCGAAACTTAAATATTTATGAATTAATTTAATGGGTTCCCTGCGAGCAGCTTCAAAAGTTGTGCAAATTCAATCTGAATTAGGATCCGCGTGATTTTGTTTAAAATTCAGGAAAACCAACTTTAAGCAATACAATTTACAAAAAGAACAGGCAGAATTAAATATTAACCCCTTAAGGTATATCAAGTTTAATAAACGCGTAATGCGTGCCATCGACCGGCACTATTCATAATGCGCGCCAAAAATCCATCGCTTACTACCGGTTTCTTTTCCATTGATCTGAGTTTACTGCTGAAAGGTTTCTCACAAATCAACTTCTTAGCATCTAGTTTGAAGAAGTACGTAACATATGCGTCGATGGTTGCGATTAACCGACATGAAAATCTAAGGGATCTTCACAGCGACCACGAGCGGTATGTATCGGTTTCCGATTACCTAGGGCAGCAACACACAGCATTTCGCAACAGTCTAGTTAAAATAATTGTCTGCCCCCCTCCCCAACGTCTGTGATTATTTTATAAAGGACCCATCAATACAATGATATACGTCTGAATTTAGAACCGTTGACGAAGCATGTGTATAAATATATATAATTTCTGTAGCAGAACTGACAAGATCTTAGAACTCTTCACAGATCGTCCCTAAGTAGTGAAATTTAGGATTTTTGGTGCTTAACAATGTCCCTTGCAACACAGCATCGTTGATCCCAGCAAAAACCAGTCGGTTCCACAAAGCCGTATAAAGTTGATGGCTCAAGGCATCTTTTCTAACGGCAGTTATACAAGTTAGATTAAGGCTCTTTGGTCCATTTCAATCTTTGAGTCGCAATGGCAACAGAATCTATCAATATTATCCCAAAAGTCTTCACCTGAAGCTGGAATATGCAAATCTTCTAATTTAAAATTAATTTTTAATTTGTATCAAAGAAGTATTTAAATTGAGGATAATTTTCATCCAGTTCTCAAATGACTCCTTTTAATCAGCAATTAGTATTCCCAATAACTAAACCAAAGAATGGATGGTTTGTAGTGCAACATCCACATGCTTAAATTTCATCCGGACCACTCCATAGACATCCACATGTCTACCCAAGACTCCTGGATGTCAGGAGACGGAATGTGCCAGGAAAACCCAACACTCAGGACTGGCCAATGAGAGAATGCTCGGGACCACTCGGTCGCGTAATACAATCAATTTAGCAGAAAGCACACGACTACTGAAGCGTTCAGCAATATTTATTGCCAGAGACTCCGAATAGGATGAAGTGTCAATCGTTCTTTTGGTGGGTGAAGGATGACCCACGGTGGGGTGGAGGGCGTTCGCAGGAAAACGACCACCGGACCTGCGAGGAGAAACGCGACACAAAGGCCGTTCGTGCAGACCACCACACCCACCCATCGACATGTTAGTCACCGCTACACGGCCGACGACAAAGAACCTCGTGTCCCAATGTCGGGACACCCCAAGGGACGCGTTTCGCGAGGGTGCGTGTGCTAACGAACGTAAAAGCCCCATAGCCCTGACACTCCTCTGTGTCATGCATGTTAAAGGTCTCAATTAAACGATGATGTAATGTACCAGTCCAATAGCTTGGACCGATAATTATTGCACCCGACCATGTAAATCAGAGACACAATTCAAACTTGTTTAAGTCGTCCAGATAGGTGACATTTCATGTCCATAATACTTGCATATTGGCCTGTCACCCTAGACAAATAAATGACGTTTCCCGAGCTAGAGTAGTCTTGGAAATATTTGATAGGTGACGTCTTTCCTGTGTCCCTGGTGGTGGCGAGACCACGGTGGGCCTACAAAAAACAATCTCAATAGAAAGAATGCACGGTAAGCAGCCCACGACTTCCGCACACCGATTATCAATTACGCAGTGTTCCGAAACCAGCAGGACTGATTTGAGGAGACGAGAAGACAACAGACTGTTTTTGTGACCCCATTCCTAGACGCCTAGCGTCATTTGCTGCCTAAATGTGGATAATCCCGTCGCCTAGACCACCCCTTAACCAGTCATCCCCACTCAGTTGGACACGCCAAGTCTTTGTGACTCCGTAAAGGTGACGCATTCCAACCACTTTGGAACATGACTAAGTGCGTTTGTCCCGACTGCGAAATTCTCTGACATCAATGCGAACTAGTGACTCATGCAAGTAACAATCATTTGTTAGTATTGTCATTCACACTCGTCAGACAATAACAGTTGTCAACCTGCGACCATTAATGGCAAACTGCAGTCACCCCGGAAATATATCGCAATACTCGACTAGAACACCGATCTGCACTATTCGAATACGCGAGCTATGGCGATTAGCCGTCAGAATAGGAAAGAAAACTCACAACGGAGTAGCAATAACACGTTTACTAGAGATAGAAAAAGTCAAGACAGCAAGATAAGCGCGGTGTAACGGGACATGGCAATTATAAAAAAACCATGTGTTTAACACCACGGGACATTTGTAATTGTATGCGCGTTATAAAGGTCTATTGAACCCCGAAACATGGACACAACTCAAGACGATAGGGAAATAAAACGTAAATGCGGCGTACAAAAGTATCAAATTGTTTTTGTTTTGCTGACAAACCAAGAAGCCAAAGGGAAATGTTTTCCGGAAGAGGGGTTGGGGTGGCATATGGGCAGCATAGAACGACCCGGAAGAGAAAAATGCCGACACAGATCCACCCAATCGAAGACGAAGCCGCAGGACAACCTCGCCTAAGTGTTCCTTCTTGCCTCCTCACGCCTCGGAAATCATAAACCAGAAATCATAAAATAAATCACGTGGAAGACAACTTCAGGAACGAACAGAGCAGACACGAATGTCTTCCCGCGTAGATGATGAAATGCGGCATAACGTGGCGAGTCAAAGGTTACAAGTCATAGATATAATTGAAACAGGTGGCGCTGGCGGAGGGAAGACAAACGGGTGCGGAAGTGGGTCCGATGATATTAGTTTTACGACGGATGGGGGATATCTCTCGTTGAAACCAACGCTTGTTAAACGACAGAATTGGCATGGAGTTGGGGCATAGTGGGGAGAAATACGGACAAAATCAGGCGTAAATGCATTCGGTGGAGAGTAGAGCAAAATATAATAGTAATATAAGAGTCAAGCAAACAACGCATCGCCAGCAACGCAATCAATAATTGGAATGGAGCATTGTGTATACACAAAAGAGGGATCGACTGCTGCTTTATATGGATTTTAACAGAGACAGAAAAAAAGAAACAAAGGTCATCTGTGATTAGGACCGCTTGCCATTACCGAGACCCGGGGCCGGCACGAAGAGCCGCGTTTAACGGCGTTTTGTTGGATCAAGGGACAGTGGTAAAATTAGCGACAGCAGTACTAGATAGACAAAGTTATATAGTAGGAAAAGAAAAGCAAACAAAAACTACTCTGGGTGGGTTATTGGCATAATGAAGATGTGGAGATGGGGAAAGCATGGTTCTCTAACTACGCATGGATACGGAAGGCGATGGAGAATCGTCGGCCAGGTCCCCAGAGACCTCGTTATTGGTGGTGCAAATGTGATTCATATCTGGACTCGAAGTCTGCATATCCGAAGTGTGATCCCCGCTGCAGTCATCCTCTCCCAATAGCAGGTCTGTTCCAAATATCTGGTTGAGCTGGCGCAGACCAAACATATGATTCTTGGAGGATCCTGTGAGCGAAATTTGTGCAGTGCTAGCGGAAATCCCATTCGCCGTAAGGCTCGACGGATTCATAGGCACTGCTTTTTCCAGGTCGCCCAACGTATGTCGGTTAATGTTTCGACCTCCAGTGATGATAATACAAATGTTGGCTGGACGACGAATTACGCCTTCCTCTTGCAAACGAGCGATGTCGCCATTGTAAATAGCGGACAAGGCCACAGCACACGCTGGTTCGACCAGAAAGCCATGGTCATCTTATGGAACAAAAGTAAATACGAATTAAACGAAAGCCTTAAGACCGCAACTGAAATATAAATACTTACCAAGGAAGCGTCGAGTTGCGTTAACCGCGTCGGCATCGGAACACGTAAGGGCGGTGAGCGAATGATATTGGGTGATATGCCAGGCCTTTGAAGATATGGACGGTGCGCCCAGTGACTTAGCTACGCTTGTGCACCTGGGAATGACGGTAGGGTGCCCAGCATTGTGCGATCGTGCAAAACAATCAGCGCCCTCAGTTTCCATGGTGACTATGTGAGTTGTAGACCAACCACGATTCCAAAGACCTTGGATTACGCCAGTTAGAAGAGCTCCACCACCCACTGGAAGCACGATAACATCCGGCTGACTGGGCGGCAACTCTTCCACAATGGCCTCGTAGCCACACCAAACATCTGGTGTCTCGTAGGGATTGACAACACGGACGGGCATATCTATTGCATTGCTGTTGCTAAGATGATGCTGCAATTGAACGTTAGACTCAGCGACCATCTGTTCGGCACGGTTAACAGCTTCAGCAAGAGAAGTGCCATGCGTAATCAACTTTGCGGACGGGGCCTCAATAGCCAAACGTTTCTTTGTAAAACCATCTCTGTCTTCCGGAGAGACAACTGTACATGCCATGTTCAGGGTCTGGCATGCAAATGCAGCAGCTACTCCAGCGTTGCCTGTGCTTGGGCAGACAATATGCTGCGCACCGCTGGCAAACATCTAAAAAGCAAACAAAATAAGAACACGAACAGACAGGCGCAAATGATTTACAGCAATGGTGAATAGCTTACTTTTCTGCAAATGTGTTCCATACCACGAAGACAAACTGATCCAGTAGGTTGGAGGTTTTCCAATTTGAGGAACACTGTGCCGCGACCACCAGTTTGGGTTAGAGCGAAGCACAACTGAGAACTTGTGATCAAGGGCGTCGTAATAGCGAGCTTGCGACCGGAGACCAGTTCTTGTGGGCGACCAGGACGAAGCGTGTCAGCAGTAATCATTGACGCACATGATGTCCAAACAGAAGCTTCTGTTTTTGGAATGACCGCCAGGCTTGTCTTCTCGAAACAATGGTTCTCTTGATGGCCAAATCGGTCAAATGCGACACGAGACTGGCTACGTAATCCGACGTCCAGAAAATCGTTATATTCAACAGTATCGGAAACGATGGGTAGTCCGATTCCTTTATTTCTTATAATAGGGCGGGGTTGAAGCAATGCACTATTCGTTGACATCAACGGAATCGCGTTTTCATTGGTTTCAATGTTCTCAAGACCACGAAATGATTGAATCTTGTGTGAAGTAGCACTACTCGGGAAACCGAGACTGAATTTATCAGAAAATGAAATCTGACTGCTTGACGCGTGGCGTGACGGCCCACCCTCAGTATCTGAAGAACAGTGTCGTTAAAAATAAGCACGCTTACTTTCGCGATTGCATAATAGAAGTCGAGCACAAGCTTCCCGAGTAACAGGTCCAGCAACACGAACACACAGCGGAGCACTAGCCTCCGGCAACTGCAAACCATGCAATCGAGCGACGGCAGCTTCAACGCTAAACAATTACGCAAAACAACGAACAATATACCTTAGTCTTTCTTCGAAAATTACTGACGCGATTGTCCCTTTAGACTGCGCGCGACTACTAAAGATGCCGTCTGTGATGTTACAGTTTACATCCGATAATGCAGAAGCATGGCTGAGTTTCGGGGCGTCTCCCGGGCATACGAACTTGACGGACAAAACATTTCCGAAATGGGTGAAGAGACGCTAAAACACATGACGATAACACAAGTTATAACATACCGTTACTTCGAATTCTGTCACATCGACAGGCAAACTGGAGGCGAGCAATTCCCATCCAATTATGTTATCAGAGCTATCGCCAGTTGACCCATTCAACTCAATGGACGGAGTACGTTGACCTGGTACATATCGACGCCCACCGGAACTAGCATAAGCTACTCGGAGACGCTTCGCCTCCGTTTCATAGCCATGATAGGTTGTTATAGCTAAGGCAGCATGTTGGGGTGATATATAATCCACGAAACCATAACAGAGACTTGCTCCGGTGCTCTAAATACAATAACGAAACCTGCAAAAAACAAACCTTGTCGCGGATAAGTTTGCACTGCCTAATTGGCCCTATTCTCTCAAAAAGACGCTGCAAATCAGACTGCTCATAACTCTGAGGCAGGTAGTTAATAATGAGGTTAGTTCGCGATCGGTCTTCAGACGTGCTCGATAAAGCTTGATTAAGCCAGTTTGTAGGCGGGCAAAGATGTTTGAATGCAGCACCAAGATCTGCGTTCATATGACCGTTGGATTCAGAGGTAACAGAACCAAAAAGGGATTGATTTTCATTTTGAGATGTAAACAAATTTTGCATCCCAGACGAAAAGTTTCCAGAGAGCATTTTGCGTAAGAAACGAAAGACACGCCAACTCCGCAATTCGAATATTATCGTTACCGAACCTTGCTACTCCAATACATTTAAACAATGGTAACGGAACCCTGAATGCACGATCGTATAATAATGCAATTATGCATTCCAATATATTCCCAAATAAAGAATCGGACGATATTTCAAAATTAATCTACATAATATTCATCAAAGATTTCAGTTAATTATTAAAAAAATACTGACGAACAACCGCATCTATACAGCCGTGACATTTATGGGACAAAATAAATTTTAAATTGGGAAAAGTACACAATTTAATAATTCATTGATTTTTGGCATTCAATTGTTCACTAATTTGCTATAATTTGAAACTGATTATCCAGATCGACTTTGAAATAGTTGATCCGAAATACCTCGGTATCCATTATTTAGGTATTATTATTTATTGCACGAAAGTCGTTTTCTACAGGTAACCTCATCCCTTTGGAGAAACTCAATCAACCAAACACCATTGTTGAATACCCGCAGCACTATTATCCATTACCACCTGCGCTCGTTGACGCAGAACTGGATCATTGGGGCCCGTTGTTGCCCGCTAGTCTTAGCTATGGTCATACAGATTATCCTTATTCGCAATATATACAATCCACACAATTTCGATATAATGGAACGCAGTTTTGTTAGACGGCGAAGACTCAAATACGTTTCCCGTCACCGGTGATTGAACTGTCACAAATTTTCGCTATCTGGCGACGTTTGCTTATAGATGGATCGCCGACCGCGGATTCTGGTTTCGGACAGGATTTTCGCTTAAAGGCATAAACAAAACGTTCCCTGTTAAACGATAATTGGCATCAGAAACAGTCTCCTCCGCGATAGCAGCGGGGACATCTGTACTATACACATATATCAATAAAGAGATGATGATTTTCCATTCAAATTGGGTGTTTAATTTGAATTCGAAAAATAAAATTATACTTGAAATATCCTTTAGCACTGTTTTGAGATGCTTTTTTTCGCATCGTGGCCTCTTGATTCTATGAATTTCGCCAGGGTAGCGGGTCCAAAATCAAACTGCTGCTCTGAGCAACTGGTACCACCAGCCAGCACCTGCTATCAGTCGACGAAAAGCATTTATCTGTATGTGACGAACGTATCAGGCGTTTTCCCAGAATATGTACCGTACAAACAAGACGAGCCGTATTTAGCAAAAGTGTAATTAAATTTACGAAAGAGTTTGTCCTAATTAGGGGTTCATGCTGCTTAGATGTGAGCATAACAGTGGAATTTGTATTGTTTTTTAGACTATTGACGAAGTATTTAAGCATCTGGAGAGGATTACTCCGGTAGCGTATGCGCGACCCCGAGTAACGTACCTTGACAATACTGGCGCCCAAAATATTCCCATCAACACGCAACCGATATGGCTTGACCACTGCTGTATTGTGTATTTGTGCTGAACAGATAAAACAACAATTTGTTCATAACGCGGTAAACCAGTTAAAAGTTATCATCGGTATAGTGCCTCTTAAGGCATTAGAGATAATAGAAGACAAATAATAAATCTATATATGTTGCGATTTCTGGTAATTAATCCCGCCATCACATGTGTCAACGACAAAATAACTGTCGCATCCAGACTCGCCCTCCTGCCAACAGAAGGCCCCAAGAGCGGGTTCGATTGGTTGATGAAGGGTCCGGGAGCTTTCATAGCCGGAACGCTAATTGATTCAGAATTGCTTATTTTAAATTTATGTATGAAAAAAATAGATTCCAAATTTGCATAAAGTGACTCCTATCTAGCTATCTGGGCGTAATTCGTGTGAGGGTTCATCATTAGCGAAGTAACACGCTCTCCCTCAATTCAGGGTGTCTCACACTAGATCACATAAGGACTCCGCCGCCAAGACTCGAGCAATATCTTCTTTTTCCAAACTAATGGACTAGCATCTGCCTTTTTTCGCTATAAAGACCCATCCCATTTTAACCAAAGCGTATATGACATCACAATTCATTTCCATTCGTTACCATATATTCTCTTATCTTTTTATCCCCACGGTTTCTCCATTCATTGCGTCTTCTTCCAGTTATTGCTGCCTGGGACGTGCACGGTGGTCTACGTTTACCGTTACAAAACTCCCAAGGAAGGTCCAACACTTCTTAGGTCGGAATCCCCTACTAGAACAGCGTCACACGTCTTATCCAATAACTTCACACCCTCGTCGCATTGGCCCAATCTTAGATAAACCGGGTATAAAAAGAACGTATGAAAAGCGTACACATAGAACAACATCTCGGGCACGATAAACGGGGTTTCGTCTTTTGCTCTCATCCAACGGTGTTCCAATGCTTCATCGATCGGTGGATTGATACATGACCGGGCAGTTTCGAAATGCCGAGTCTGTATTCGTTTCGCCAAATTTTCGATTGGCGTGGAGGAGATTATTGGAGGCCTTGTTGGCAGCCGTTGAGCTTACAATGGCCCGCTCGAACACCGAGAAGACCAGTGTTTCGGATGGTTGATTTGATAAACGCCGTATCTGAAAAGACCTCGGCAGTTCTCTGGACAGGATTGGATCGGTTTGTTTATTCTACAATCAAGGGTTTTCGTATTGAGGCTTTTGAAAGGAAGTTTTGTGTCGCCATCTGTATGATAACACCCGTTGAGGGAATGTTTAATTTGCGTCACCAAACGATGCTGCAACAGCGACCATAACCACAACCGCCGTGGAGTGCATCGTCATGGAATGCGCACAACATCGCTTCCCCTGCTGATTTGACCTTGAAATTGTTTAATTTAGCGTTTAATCAGACCTCGGCGCCAGCCTCAAGCGGATCCTTTCACACCTGTCGGGATCCAACCGAAATATCACGTCTCTAGGATCACCCCAACCCTTCTTGCATGACTGGTTTGATTGGTCCTTACCAAACCAAACCGAACCACATCTTTCACCCAAATCCCTGACAAGTTGTGACTTACCGGAAGGACCAACTCTATCTTGGCTTGCATAATTGTCATCGACACACAAACAAGAACTCGGGTTTCTTATCTAAATCCCTCCTGGGAGGACGATTATTTAAGTAGGTTTCCCCTTTGATCCTATCCATCATTTGGAAGAACCGTCTCGTCCCGTTGTTCCAAAGACGAAGAAGTAAAAACCGAGCGTGTGTGTTGCTCGATTTCCGGTTTCGGGAGACTCAACACCCACATTGGGTGTTTGAAGGCAAAGTGGTTGTCTGAGTCAGTTGTCACCCATGTGTCACGCGACGGCCCCCTTCACGCTGGTGGACGGTTAGAGAACAGCTCGCGTGGTTGTCAAGCCAAGCATCCAGCGATATAACCAAGCCTCCATCGCCAAGATACTGCTCGCGAAT
This sequence comes from Proteocephalus fallax, assembly GCA_028672205.1. Lineage (NCBI taxonomy): Eukaryota > Metazoa > Platyhelminthes > Cestoda > Proteocephalidea > Proteocephalidae > Proteocephalus > Proteocephalus fallax. The sequence goes on from JAPUBX010002943.1 coordinate 57,111, forward strand.
AGCGCAGCCAGGACTTCAAATTAGCACAAATTGGCACAACACGCGGACATTCTGGCGACGTCGTGTCCATAAATACACAAAAATGACTAAAGCAAGGGAAGGGAAACAGTAATAGTTAGCAGTAGTTACACGACAACTGGTATTGGTGGCCGGAGACCGTTGGACACGCAATAAAAACCTATTTCCTATCAGTCAGCAACATCCCTTTTATCCAGATTAACACTTCCGCGTCAAATGCTATTGCTGTGGGGTTTCGTGACAAAGACTAGTACTTTTCATTTCGAACTGCAAGGGACATCTGTGTATTTAAGCTGGTATAAATTTAGGAATTCGGTGCCTGACAACGGCTGTCTTGTACTTCCGTTACAATGGTGAGTTGTATGAAAGTTGTCAATGCAATGTCTGATCCTGTACTGACTGGCTGTGATTCGGATAACCGGAAATGACTCATTTCATACAACCTCTAAAAGTTGTGGTCAGAAATCTAAACGTTTACCCACTTCTAAATAAGTTGGATCCATTGGCTTTGTGACCATTTCCATAATTATTTCGTTGTTAATTACATAAATGTGGTATATTCATAGAAACTCTTCAAAACAAAAATAATCCAGAATCACTGCTATCACCTCAAAAGCCGATTATCAGAAGGAAGTGAGTTGATGCAATGGTACGACTTTGCGTCCTCAATAAGAAGGTTCACCGCCTCTTCGGCGAGCACGTGGACGTCCGTCTTGGTACCGCCTACTTTGGGAAAGAGGGCGGCCATTGATTGGAGGATTTCGTTGGATGACGTCTTCGCGATGTTGGCAGACATTTCAGCCGCCATTTCGCCGCTATCGTCAGCCAACAAGGCGAACGAGAGGTCTGTGAAGGTGAGTTCGGAGAGGCCACCTTGCGTATATCCGATTGCCGCGAGAGAGGTGTTGCCTTGAGCATGGCCGTCTAAAAGCAATGACCTACCAAAGCTGCTCTTCGGACTGCCCCGCGTTCATCAAACAGCCGAGACAGACGCGCCCAGGTCAATTAACTGTACCCTGACAATCAGGCTAGTGAGCCTGAAGTTTTTTCGCGTCTATAAAAGCGAGTGAAAAACTGTTGATGCTTCTGCCGTCGCCTTCAGTCTGAATATAGGGAGACGAGATTTGGAAGTGCATTATCCGTTTCTTTGAACTACCTATGTCATCGCATCTACCCATTGTAGCACTTGGTAAAGCAAAGGTGCGTTATTTTCACCAACCACTCTTTTATACTCGTTTCACCACCATCGCTGTCGTACTCTCCGTAATCCTTCTAGGTCACACAGCCGTTGGCTGTCGAGATTGCCCAATGCCCCTCGATCCGGGTGATGTACGTGAGATCCAGACTGGCCCTCCTGCCAACAGAAGGCCCCAAGAGCTTGCATAGCCGGGACGCTAAGTGATTCAGATTTGCAACGACTATTTTAAATGTCTGTTGACCAAATTATACGGGACACCAAGTGAGCCATCACATGTGTCAACGACAAAATAACTGTCGCATCCAGACTCGCCCTTCTGCCAACAGAAGGCCCCAAGAGCGTGTTCGATTGGTTGATGAAGAGTCCGGGAGCTTTCATAGCCGGGACGCTAAGTGATTCAGATTTGCTTAGTTTAAATTTATGTATGAAAAAACTAGATTCCACATTTGCATTAAGTGACTCCTATCTAGCTATCTGGGCGTAATTCGTGTGAGGATTTAAGAGAGCGTCGAATAAGTC
>JAPUBX010002948.1:0-12957 GCA_028672205.1 Proteocephalus fallax
TTGAGGCTTAATGATTCATTTCATTCGATGATCTAAAGAAGAACAATAACAGGTGGCTTTTTATTGCACAATTTGATGGGCTCGACATTCATGAATGAGTGTCAATGGAGAGCTGAGAAATCGTATGACTCTGTGGCCAACCGCTTGGATTCTCAAAGAGAAACCTTTATTTTAGTAAATCTATTCTAGTTTGACAACCACCATACAGATCGCCCATATTCTGGACAAGCGATCCTTATGTCAGAAGCAAACTGCTCCTACTCACAGTTGTCCACCGCCCAAATCGCTATTTTCGTAGTTAGTTATTATGAGCACTTGCTAATTAGCTTTAGCAATCAATTTGTGTAACATTTTCAGAGGATGAAGTGATTTGCGTACTAAGTTGTAATAATTTAATTGTTTAGCTAGATAAAATCGTTTATGCTTGTTGGTGCACACTTTTCGTGTATCTGGGTATTGAGCTAGTTGTGGTGGCTTGTTACCGAAATTACTAGGAGGGTTCAGGTATATTTTAAATTTGAAAATTTAATGATCAAACTCCATAATACACCCAGTTTGGAGCATTCTTAATCGTTTTGCTAAGTTGTTTGGGTTTTGCCTTCATGGGTTTACATGTCAGTCGTCGATGGAATTTTAAGAATACGTTTATCAAACCTAGTGTTCTCTATTCACGATATCCGAATTACTCAGGAAGCAGAAAATTCTACAAGACAACCTATTTATTTGTTCTTCTGAGATAACACTGATGCTAGCTGCCTCATTTTATCAATTTTATTATTATTGTATATGATTACCAAAAAATTAAAGTATAATTCTAGTGAATTTATATTTATTTGAAAAGTGAAAAAATATTCGAATCGGAGGCTTGAATATTTGTTGATGCTGAAAATAAAAGAAATCAATATGGAAAGAGTCGTAGACAATATAAATAATATATATGTTTGTAGAAGAAACATAAAACAAGATATTTCATTGAAATGTAATGAATTGCGTGGGCAACTTATTCACATGTTATTTTATCCTTAATTCATCAGACTGTCGTTACATTTTAAATAAAGTTTTGTTGTAAAACAATCAAAAGTACCGTCGTAAAGAGAACGCATCTACCTGGTGCTCTAAAATGTATCATTGATTAGGATGAAATAGATTAAATCTGTCTTTTTCATAAGTTGTGAAGTAAGTAACTCACGCTGCACTGCACACTTTGTAAATAAATGGATGTTAAAGATGGGAGATCAAATAAAAGAGATATATATTGTACTTACCACCAGAACCACTGATTTTCTCTGAAATTATAAATCGATGATAAATCTGCATTTAAAAATAATGTTTTTGGCAATTCAACTTACGAACTAGGATGATATGGTTTGCAGCGTGTGCTTGACAAAAAAAATGATTTTATTTTCACATGTTGATGTCGTCTGCATTTATTTAAGAATTACTAAACAGACCATTGGTATCTATTGACAAAAATGGGTAGACAGTATATTATTAGAATATAAAACGTTCTCTGTATTCACTGACATACCTTGGGTTTGTAACGCCGCTTTATAAAATAAATAGTAGAAAAACTTATTTTCTGCATATTAAATGTGACACGAAAAGGTTTTAGATGAAAATTACCATTCTTTACTATAAATTAAATAAGAAGGACGAAATAAGGATTGCTTCTACATTAAAGACATCCAGATACATTTGTCACTCTACTCTTCAGTGGACTCATGTGTGAAATCCGTTCTTGGACTACAGTTCGGCTTTTAACACCATCTCAAGCTCACATGACCTTCACTATTCAGTGTAAAGATTTCTGATTGCTGATTGAAATATAAAAAAATGCTTACCAGTCAAAATATCTAAATAAGTAAAATGAATTATTCTATCATTGTCCCTCATATATACCACAGGTATATTCAGATATATTTAAAAAAACGAACTTATAAGCACTTTAATAGAATAAAAGAAATGGTCATTAATTTCCCCATTGGAAGAGAAACAATATGTAAGTCATATCAAATTGTTGGTCTTACGGGCTCCTTAAAATTAATAGTCGTGTTAGAAAACAATCGACAGACAAATTTACACAGCAAGTAATTTTACCATCGACAGAAGTCGCTAAAATAGAGAAGTTTACAAACCCAAATCAAACATTTTCCTGAAAGAAAGTCAAAATTGGCTAGAGACGTGAACTCACCAACTTTGATACCATTCAGGGGGCCTTTAAAATAAAATACATTTTCGTTTGAGCAAAACTCTTAATAAATTAATGCAAAATATTAAACAATCACTTACTTTGGGCATGCGTTTGTCGCAACGATCAAGGCACTGAACAGGACAAGGAGACAAAACATTTTCGAGCGTATAAACCGAGTAATATGAATGCGTCTTTTTATAGTGCTGAAGACTGATGTTTGATTGTGCAAGGACGTGCTGCAATCCCATGGTTTAATTGCGTTTTTTTTTAAAAAAAATGCACGTGTCTGCAGAAATCAGTATAACAAAATATGCATCATGCAAGTCACGTGTTAAAATACGAAACGCACTTGTAAACCATGTTCTATACACTCCGATTTAAGTTTACCGAAATTTCATATGCATTAACCCCAATGATCCAAATTGGTGAATGAAACCTTGGATTAAAAGCCGATAAAATGGTTAAGAATGTACCTAAATTTAGAGCTTGTCAAATCGATGACATCAAACCCACTGATTAAGGGCCATGGTAATGATAAATTGAAAACCATTCTCATGTTTTTGCAGACACAAATCGCTTCAGATGGGTAATTATAAAACGCCCGTGAGTCACAACAGATTAATTATAGCAATAGCACCAGGTAAAACTGAAGCTAGCTTGGAAGTTACAGATTCGATACCCGTCAGCAGGTTCCGCGAGTGTGTCTAATTATCCTCTGTGATTTCGAACGTCGTTCGCGCTGAATGGACCTCAACATCCTGATAGAAGGCCTGGATCCAATCAGCAAGAATGTCATTCGGTAGGGGAATAATCTAGTCACTCGGAAACGAGAGATGTTGCCATAAAACCTGTTCCGAAACCAGTCTATAGTTCTTCAGAACCTGCTAAGATAGGACCTACCGCAAACGTCTCTGTATGGTTGAAAGGGATCAATTTGAGCCTCCTCTCATAACTGAAGAATATGCCGAAGAAGAAAAGGAACGAATTCCGTTAAGAGCACGTGTTTTTAACGCTATTTGAAGCTATTAAAACCATAAGATGTGCAATTCTGAAGTGTTCAAATGTTTGAAATCCGAAGACCATTTGAAATGACCCATTTTTCCAGTAGATTATCTTTGCTCTCAATCCAAGGGAAAATCTTTCGAAGGATTGCTTTTTAATTAATGTTTCTAGTGCGTTACACTACCGCATTTTGGTTTTAAATAATTAATAATATCTTTAAATTTAGGAGGAATCTGTTGCCTTAATTCCTGCTACCGACTGAAGACCACACGGAGTTGCATAGAGCCCAAAACTAATTTGCATTGTCTCCAGACTTCCCGGACTTATTTAAAATTAGGCCCCAACTTGGGGTTTGTAAACCTTTAACCTACTATACTTCCAGCAATGCTCGATCGACATGCATAACTCACTTCTGTAGGTTCTCTTAGAAACGCCATTCAAAGGGCGAAGACCATGGATAAGATCATCATTAAAGTGCATGGTGTAAATTCGTTCCACCATAACATTATCGGCTAAGCTCGCAGATACTAGACACAAGATACATACCTAAAAAATCTGTTGTACTTCAGTAGCGTTCGACTCAAATAAGATTGGTCCAAAGTTCGAACACTGCAATACCAAGGTTATTGCATTGATGGCGGACATATTACATTTTATCCTAATAGCTTAAGTTCTTTTGTTAGTGCTCAATTTCAGGTTCGGCCGCCGAAGTTTACTATATTGACTCCTGCAAATTAATTGCCAAATTAAATACAATCACCGGCCTCTTCCGCAAACCAAAAAACTCCCATAATTTTGGTTGACGTCCTACAAACCAGAGGTCACGTTCGAAGCTTTACGAACGTTTGAGTGTTTGTTAGTGTTTCAGATGATCGATGTACAAATAAAGTTATAAAATCTCTAGAAACAAGGCGATGATTGCTATGATCATGTTTCGAGATAGGGAATCTTTTAATTTTAAAAGCAATTCCCTGGCTACGTAATCGCTAGTTTTCGATTTGATTTTAGTCTCGAGTCACCACAAGGCTTCTCTGACTTATTGTCAGGTTGGGTACCAACCTGGGGTCGAAGCGGATTAGTAGAATGTAAACCTACTACACTTCCAGCAGTGCCGTAGGTAACATCACGTGAGTATATCACGAGTACATCCTCACTTTCCTTTTCGCGCCGTTGTTTAAAAAACGTGATCCCGTGGTTACCGCTGACAGCGCACCATTAATATCGGATCAGACTAATTCAATTAGCTTTTTTCAGGGTAGACAAACCTTGTGGGAACGCCGCACTTTCAATCGCCTTGCAAATTAAAGACTCAAAAGCGAAGTCTCTCCGATGTAAAACCATTCACGATTAAACAATAAGTCAAAGTGTTACGGTGAATTAAAATTGATCAGATTGATCATGATTCGAACATTCGAAATATTTGAATACCGTTTGTTTTACGGTAACAAGCTCCAGGGCGATCATTTGAAATGAGTTTCCTCAAAACTGATATCAGTCTCCCGCACTGTTTCTATGTCACCGACTTTCGGCAGCACCATGATGTATCCCGATGTATTTAAGCAATATTCAGCGTCGTCCGAACATTTTAACCCTCCTCGTGAGCCTATATCTCGACAATAATTTCTCTCACAGAACTGGACGTACTTGTCATCAAAATACGGTTTCCGGAGATAATTTTAATTCTAAAAGGCGTAAATTTTTTTATTTCTGTGGGTGTTTACGATGTCGGCAAATAGGCGCGCCATTTAAATTCGAAATAGTGTCGGCCTCCGGGCGTCTGGGACTCATCTCTTTAAGGCCTCTTAGATGCCTTTTGTCCAGATGCCTTTTGTATTATTGTGTGGAATTGAAATATTTCGGAGTATATGCTGCAATTTTGACCATTGATTGTTTTGTGTTGGCATTAACGACGACACGGCATAAATGAGGAAATTAAAACCGGCAAAAATGTCCTTTGCATCTCAACTGATGGGAGCATGGGGAGATATTCATTTTTTAAAACTCATGTGATACTCTGGCGACTGTTTATTGACAACGATAATTTATGGGTCGGAAGAGCTCATTTTTTCAAACCGCGTTCTTGCATTAGCGATTGTTGGAAGATCGCGGTGTCGCTGGTCTTGTAAATTCTTCATCTGTCGCTTTCATTATTATATTATCTTTCGTAAGTAAACTGACACCATGCGTATACTTTCTACAGATATTTATGGGAACGTTTAATTGAATCGTTGTGTAACGTCCGGCATTTTGGCAAGACATAATGCCACAAATCGTCATTAGAAAACTATCCATTACGCGGGATGTTCATCGGCTATAACGGTGAAGATTGCTCTCTGGCTGATATAGAGTGAAGCAACACACTCCCTCTCTCAATAAAATGTCTCACACTGGGACACAGCTGCCTTCATCAACAGTCGTCACGGCTCGACGACGCTTCTCTCCTTTCCAGCACACGGAAAAGCATCGTAGTTTTCCTGTTACAGAGACCCGTCTCCTTCTTGAATAAAAGCGACTTTAACACCACGCTTGAATGCAAAAGATTTGTTCTGAAATACTTTCGTCACATTATAATAGAATTACCTGTTGTTGCATTGAATCAGTGAAGTTCAAAATCTTGGAGTTTACTGTTGCCATATTAAATATTTAAGAATTTACCGCCTTTCCTTGTCCGTAAAGTCATAAAATCACGCTGCAGTTCATGTTTTGTAAATAAACAGGCGTTATAAATGGTATATCAAATGGAACCGAAATTCACATATTACTTACCACCAGAACCAAATATTTGACGTCCTACCATAACGAATTAATGATTTATAGGCATTTCAAAAAAAGGTGCTTGTCATTTTTACTTACGGATCGTAATGATATGGTTTGCATCGGTTGGTAAATAAATATACCAAACTAGTATGTTAACATCTTTATGTCGTTTTTGTATATTGAATAGTGAAGGAACACATAATTAATACCTATGAAAAAGGCCGTGTTTTATCTGATTAAAATAAATTCTTTGTATTCACTAACAGACTTTGCATTCGGAATCACACTTCAATAAATATGTAGAAAACACGGTCATTGTCGGCCCATTGCATACCATATAAAGTGAAAAATTTAAAATTATAATTCTTTGCTGTAAATAGAATGCGAAGCAAGAAATTTGAAATTTTCATTTAATTAAGAAACATGCACATGGTGAAATTTCTTACCAGTCATAATACCTACATTAGCAAAATAAAATATTCAATTATTCTATCTCGGCCATATAATACGTAGATTCAGATCGATCAAAAAACATACTGATCGGTACTCAGATAGAATGAAATGAATAGTAACTAATATATCCATCGGGAAAAAAACAAATTCGGTTAATGCCGGTTCATTCGAAACGACCGTGGAAAATATGGTTTGTGCACTGTCATTTCGATGAAGGATCTAAATTACTAAATAAGGCCTTTAATTGACACCGAAAAATAATGGTTAACGAATTACTTGAAGTCATTCCTTGTAAAATTGGTTACATAGATCGCAGTCAATAAAAACCAACCTGCTTATTAACAAGCCAAAGTGACCCTTAACAAACACAAATCGATTCAGGTAAGACACCGTCCAACACAAAACTGGTTAAATATACGAAACCATGCTTAACAACACCTTAGATGGAAATTGAAGCGCCATGAGACTTCCTAAGCAATTTTATCCTCTTACGCCCGGCGTTTTGCAAGGACATAATAACAAGCATCGTCAATAGGAAACTATCCTATCTTATTCTACCCATTACGCGGAATATTTGTCTGCTATAACGACGAAGTTCGCAATCTAGTTCGTCTATGTTGAAGTAACACACTTTCTCCGTCAAATATACAAAAGGCCGCACACTGGATCGAACTAGTTACACAGCGGTCGTTGCATTGAATTAGTGTAGTTAAAAATCCCAGAATTTAATTTTTGCCATATTTTTACCATCTTTGACTATGTCAATTTGTGCATGTTATTAATTTACAACATGGTTATTGACAATGTTTTAAATTTGAAGTCTATTTGTGTATTGTCCTATGAATCAAACTGTTCGTTTAACTATTCAAAGCATTATTAACCTGTGCGTAAGTCAGGTTTCCAATATTCAACGATAAAAAACGATTTAATAAAGATATTTGCAAAATTAAGAATAACATTTGTGCAGTTCAGCCGGGTCAAATGTTGGGAGGCATTTCAATTAACGCGTTTGCCATGTCACTTGTTTGGAAACGTCAGCATGTCTTGAAGTTGAATAAACCTCGACGTCGAGCCTGCGACTGACAGCATTGAAGCCGTCCACACTGATGGCAGTTCATATCGTCTACCGCACAACCCGCTATCCTCGGATCAGCTGACCATTTCGCAGTGCCTCGAGTTGGGTCCATAATTCTTCACTCTTTGTACGCTTCTGGCTACCCGGATTTTAAATGACTCCTCCCGCTCCCTCTATTCACGTTTATCTAAGCGCGAATCACTTCGATAAGTGTGTAGGCAATAACGTTTCCTACCTACAAGAATGGCGCCATATCGTTCCTTATTCGTCCCGATTTTAAGTTTCACCACAACAGGTAAAGCGGGAACTACGAATGGTCAGGGATATAGGAAATGAGGATATTGTCGGTCTCAACGGCTTTACATATTTCGAACAAATGGAATGGGGATTTTATTAATGCTTCTTCTGTTAAAAAGACCGAAAAGGGTGGAAATCGTTTCGTGTGGGTAAAAACAAAAAAAGGTTTTTAAGGTCACTACAAGGCTCCCCTTAGACTCTTCGTCGACAAGGGAAGAGATGCAATAAGGATGGCAGTTGGAGACGGAGGTTAACTGAGGTAAATTAAGGGTCAACGTTTGTTAGATGCGTAGGTGAGTGGATGACTCGACCCCTTCGTGTACGGGTGGTTGTCAATGCGTCAGTCGGCTCCGAACTGATTCGCGCCGGTGCATGAGAAGATGATACAATAGATTTTCGTAGCGAAATCGCGTCGTTCAGTTAGCCAGTCAGTTCGGACGGATTGCGAATTAGAACAGCATTGAAAAAGGGTTTTTCGACGGAAGCATTCTTGAGTCGATCAATTAAAACCGTTTTATGGTGTTTATTCAGGGATATTTTAAACGTTTTATCAGAACGAGAAAGTATCGGAAAAAGACCGTCATATGGTGGTTCAAAAGGGACGACGGACTCTATCACGCCGGAGAAATACGTTTATGCTTTTTTGTAGTAGTGGGAGCTTCAAGATTTTGTAGACTGACTTCTGGGGTCTGGTCACGTAAGGCTTAACGCTCCAAGCATAACTGCGTAGCCTTTGAAGAACATCGGAGACAAGCAGAGACGGCTCAGCTGGAGGACTTCGGTGTTCGATGGAGGCGCTCAACCATCCCATTGGCCGCGGGATGGTAAGAAGTTGTGCGGATTCGCTTGCATCCAAGAAATTGGCACATCCTCGTCCCCTTGGTAACGTAGAGAGCCGACTGCAGTGTTCGAAGCATCTACCATCAAAGAGAGTTGGGCATGAGGGCATGCTACTACTACTGCTACCACTATTACTACATCTAATACTACTGTGTCCAGCGAGGCACTTCGTAGAAAGATGTCAAGCCCATGCATTCAATGTCCGCACCAATGTCGATGACATCAGTAACGACCTGCAAGACGAATGCTTGGACAGGTAGTCGAATGGTCTTCGCAGAATGGCCTTCTGCTGAACCCATCAAAATGCATCTCCAGTACATATTCAGTGAAGGTGGATGCCGATACTCCTGAAATATATACGCTCCATAATTCCGCCTCGAGTTCGAAATCAAACATTTCCGGCGGAATTCTTAACAGTGGGTTATCTTAGAGTGATCATGTGGCAGCCGTCTTCGGTAAATGTCGTCTCTTCTCTGCTTCTTAGTTCGCCGGTTCAGGAGACTTGGTTTGAGCGCCAGCGGTAAAAACACCTGTGTCTACGCCTGAATAATTCTCCTTATTGTATATTGTGTTCCCCAATGATTTCCCCCGGCCTAAAATGTTCAGACTTTTTAAACGGTCGTTGACGTTTTTTAAATAATCCCGTTTCTAGTGGCCTGCCAATGCTCTCCGTCCAAGAAATTATCGTTGCTGGTATATAAGATGAACTATCACATCCGCTCTATTCACGGTCACAGAAATTTCTTCGACCAATTCGTAGACAATACCGATCAATGCCTACAAGAATCACGGGATATTGCAATTCGGTCATACCTAATTTGTCCCGATTTTTAGCTTCACCAGAGCAGGTGAAGCAGTAACTAAAAATAGTCAAGAATCTAGAAAATGCAAACTTCTGATAAAGATAAGTATATAAGACGGATTTACTGGACAAGTAATCTTTACTTATGAAGGAAGTTTGTCGAAGTGTGAACGCACCAAGAAGGTGAACTAAATGGTGTGTTTATTTATTCCAGACGCATGACATCCATTGGACTGGCATCCCATTGGCTAACTCACACAACAGCGCATGCTGTGACCTTAACGTGGATAAATTAAGTATGACGGCCTTCTCGTCAGTGTTTTCTAAGACAAGGTCCCTTTTAGGTGGCATGTTTATCCAACAGGCGAGAGAAGGAGTCGGTAATGTAGAAATAGGTATAGGTGAATACGTAGAGGGGATACGGTTATCGTAACACGTAGGTATGACAAATTGAGAGAATGGACTGGTAAGCAAGTTCAGAATGGTGAAGGAGGACGTTGAGTTGGTTCTCGGATTTCTGGAAGAAGATCCGCAACTCGCACGCTGTGTGGGGTGTAACGTCAAGGGCGTAGACCGGGATGTACAATAGTGCGCGTCCCTCATATAAGGTATAGGTAGCATAGTAAAACAAGGGGCGCTACATAAGACAATATCGATGACACTTGGCCGGCCCCCACTTTTTACCACGAAACGCCCAACGTGTGTCCAGGCATGGAGTCGCCTGCAGCGGGCGCTAAACATCGCACCTTGTCGGCGTTGTCAGCCCAGGTCGGGCCCTCACTATAGTTTGAATAATAAACAATATTATTCATTCCCGACCTTCGTCTTTGGCCATCGTGCCATTTTGATTTTTGGGCCACGTTTTGCCTGCGTTTTCATTCGTAATCTTTTTTAGACGTGTATGTCATAAAAGGGCTTAGTGGTTTTAGTTAAAATCGTCGAACCTCGAATCACAACAATCGAATTCATCGCCGACGTATAACAGATGAAGTTCCTTTTGTAAATACTCTATTCTTGATTCCGCCGCCGAATTTCACTAGTTTGTCTGCTGTGGGCGTCAAATGAATTGCCTGATTTACTGCGAGACAGATTATATAAAGTCTGTAACTCTACTTGCATGTTACAAGTAGCGTGGGCATTTCAGCCTACGCTTCGCTCAACGTCACATTCCCATTTGGAACCATGGAAATAAGTCATTTACATACCGCTACTGCTACTAATAATAGCACTTCTACTACAAATAAAATATATAAATACAGAAATCAAGCCCAATCGATTAAAATGTCGGATTGCGAAGCGGGCTGTTGGTGCATTTGAGAATTAATACGAAGTAGCCCAACCTCTGTGCCGACAACTCAGCTGCACATACACGCGTATCCTAACCACACAATTATGTGAAGGCACCGGAATGCCAAACTTGCAAAATCACAACAATTACTATACGAAAGAATTATCTTAATGATTCAAACAAATGATATGATTGGTGTCGTTCTTGTTGCCGGTTTCTGCATCCCGGTTTTATGTGCACTCTTAAATCAAGGCTGCCCAATGTGATCGGTGAAGAATGGAGTGCATTTGGCGCGCTGTGCGTACGTCATCGGAGTGCCTGTGGAATTGCAAAGCGAAGACAGTAGTCCAAATGCGCGCTTAAAGCGCGAAGAAGGGTTTCCACCGGCTTCGTTCAACCCGGATAACGTTTCGCGTCCCATCCTAACCTACTGTTTCGAAATAAGCAGCACAAACATCATCGGTGTGAATTCCATCTGAATCTCCATATACCATATTCCTGCTCCAAATGAGTCATTTCACGAATTATCTACATCTAGATGCTTTTGCGTTGAGTCAACCTGCTACGACATGTCTCTAAAACGCCGTTAAATCTTTTCTTCAATTTGAAAAAAATGCCGCTTATGAAGGAAGTTTGTCGAAGTGTGTACGCACCAAGAAGGTGAACTAAATGGTGTGTTTATTTATTCCAGACGCATGACATCCATTGGACTGGCATCCCATTGGCTAACTCACACAACAGCGTATGCTGGGACCTTAACGTGGATAAATTAAGTATGACGGTCTTCTCGTCAGTGTTTTCTAAAACAAGGTCCCTTTTAGGTGGCATGTTTATCCAACAGGCGAGAGAAGGAGTCGGTAATGTAGAAATAGGTATAGGTGAATACGTAGAGGGGATACGGTTATCGTAACACGTAGGTATGACAAATTGAGAGAATGGACTGGTAAGCAAGTTCAGAATGGTGAAGGAGGACGTTGAGTTGGTTCTCGGATTTCTGGAAGAAGATCGGCAACTCGCACGCTGTGTGGGGTGTAACGTCAAGGGCGTAGACCGGGATGTACAATAGTGCGCGTCCCTCATATAAGGTATAGGTAGCATAGTAAAACAAGGGGCGCTACATAAGACAATATCGATGACACTTGGCCGGCCCCCACTTTTTACCACGAAACGCCCAACGTGTGTCCAGGCATGGAATCTGAATCTCCATATACCATATTCCTGCTCCAAATGAGTCATTTCACGAATTATCTACATCTTGATGCTTTTGCGTTGAGTCAACCTGCTACGACATGTCTCTAAAACGCCGTTAAATCTTTTCTTCAATTTGAAAAAAATGCCGCTTGCACAGTACTGAAATGTTCGTCATAAATTCGTGTCGTCTCTCAGCGCTACTCTTGGCGCTGGTTCGATGTCCTTCGACCGTCGTTTAACACCTGTATATGCACCCAGTCTACTGGTTCATTTAAGCCTAACCAGCTTAGCTATCCCATCGCACAGCACTCTACTAACAATCTCTGACAAGTTCTAACCGACTGGAAGAACCGGCAATACCTCGGTTTTTTACCTGCAATCTTTAGGCTGGACTGTAAATTGCCATATTCGAATGGAGGATGAGTTGGCTTAACCGATAAAACTTTCGTCAATAATCTTGAATATCGTGTTTAAAATGCAGTTTCAAAGCATCAATCTTCCCACTTGCGCCTGGTTTGCGAGCATGTTTGCATGTTTGCTCTTCACGAATATAAGGGACAGTTTATTTTAGTTGAGGCTTAATGATGTCCTTTTTATTCGGATTATTTATCATTATTCGATTTCTGAATGACGCACTAGATATAATACGCGGGGCTTTGATTATCTTGCAACCAAAATCGCAACGATGTGCCAGAGCGGCAAACAGCAAAGATTCCGCTAAAATAAACGACCTTTACAGACCTTGATATTATCAATTAGTTTGGCTTAATGTCCGACAACTGCGATGATTGACGCCGTAAACAAGCACCTCGTATAGGTGAACCAGCACAAACAACATCGGTGTGGATTCAATCTGAATCTCTATATACTTTGTTCCTGCTCCAAATGAGTCATTTCACGAATTATGTACATTCTTGAATATCGTGTTTAAAATGCAGTTTCCAAGCATCAATCTTCCCACTTGCGCCTGGTTTGCGAGCATGTTTGTAGACAGTCAAAACATAAATCAGAAACATGGAACCTTATGAGGCATTCACGAATATAAGGGGCAGTTTATTTTG